>DWPT01002785.1:0-15526 GCA_018251895.1 Agathymus mariae mariae | reverse complement strand
AGGCGCAATAGAATTAATTATTGGTTTTATTATAATTGTGGAAAGACCCCAGAGATCACTTGTTTTCTTAATATTGACAGATATGGAAGTTTTTATAATTGTATCATAAGTGATGTTTTTAAAGCTAAATGAATTGGGGCAGTTATTAACACATTACATGGTAGCTATAGCAAGCTGAGGGCTCGCAATTTAAGTTTTTGTGATTTTGAAGTGAAATCCTCGTTATTGAGTTTTAGGGCAAAACTATGATCATTTAACTTTACCTGTTTCCTTATGAATAACGCTCCAGGTAGTTTTGGTTTTGTTTGCAGAGGTCTTAATTTTATTCGCGATGATGCGATTAATTTAATAATATGAATAAATATAATATAATGATAAAATTAATTGATTGAGTGAAGGCATTATGATTTTAGATACTTTATATTAACGTCAAGTGTTATCTGCTAGCAGTTAAAAAAATATTATTTAAACTTTAGTGGATGAATAAATATAGACAAATATAGTAGCAAAAAAAATATAATAAACTTGTTTTTTGGTATGCGTAGTGATACCAGTCTATATTATGTTGCCAGCAAACCTCCGGTACATATCTATACGCTTTCCTTATTCCTGTTTCGGTTGCATAAGATAAAAACAAGTCTCACAAAAAAAATCGAACGCACCCTTACTGTAAGCCGTTAAGGAGTTCCCCTGATCATCATATTCGACTACGAAAATTACTTGACCACATCGACGTTACGGAAGGTGACTAAAATATCCGAAGGTAGTGATGACGTGAAAAAGTGGATTACGATCAATAAATAAATATTAAATTAAACATTTTGTCATTTTTCGCCCTATACATATTTTAATGCGCAATGTTTATTAAAACAAATACAATTCTCTCATAGGACACGACGACAAGACAAGCTATGTGTAATTCCAGCCAATACAATGATTTTTCGAAAAAGTTTTATGGGAATTGCTCCAATAATATATAATAAAATTCCAAAATCAATACGCATAAGTAATTGATGACCTCATCCAATTAAAGGTAAGGTTAGTTAGGGACATACTTAATAAATAAATGTTATTACAATATAAATGAATTTCTCAATGATAAAATGTGAGTGCGATTTATTCTAACCCTGTAGATGACATGGTAATTTGTATTGGCTTGACATAATATTATGACTTTCAAATATTATTTATCAATTTGTACGACAAATATTGGCCGAGTAAGCGGACATATATAGTAAAAACCATCCTGTTTGTAACCTTACTTCATAAATAAATTAATGAGAAGTAAAACAGAACAGAAGAATAGCACAGTAATATCTGCAATAAATATTAAAATTTTCATTTTGTCTGTATGTTTCATTCATTTCTTACTATAATTTTCAATTTCATTTTTAAATAGATTTTGATAAGTATTGAAATCCAATGTCACTATACATATTTTTATTATCTTTATCTGTTCCTGTTGCAATTTTATTGCGATGGTGACATTTCATGTCTCGATATATTTGTCAGAAAATATGTTTCTGATTGACTGTCTTGACGCTAATTAATATAAGTTATTTTCATGTTTTCCTGATCGGCATGTACGTCTGGTAGGAATTATTGGATTTAGTTGTCAATAACCAGATTTGTGATCATTTTCCTGAACTATCGTGTTAAATGTGTATTTTCATCTACGTAGTTGGCTGAAAGGAATTAGCGCTACTTGGTCAATCCATTTCAATGTTCTCAACAAACATATAACAATCCCACCATTCTCGCAACTCAAACAACCGAAACCATCGTATTTTTGTCGCATAAATGTCACGGCTCCCAGCCGGTCGAACCCGGGGCTATTGGTAAGGCGGGAAAAATCACAACCAACCGATCTACCGGCTTGCATACTTAAGCGAGTTGCGATGTAGATGGCATTACGTTGCAAGAAACGCAGAAAGTGTATGTGTGTGAAGATGTGTACAGAAATACAGGTGGGATTATTTTTAAACGCACACATTGGTTACTGTGCAAGCGTGAAAAATTATAGAGATACATGCTATTAAAAAACTAGAAAACACGTGCCATGATATGTCAACTTTTTAAGTTTTTAGGTAGGTATACTCGCAGTAAACGACTTAGACTATTCGAGGAAAATTTTGAGCACAATGTGATAATCGACATCACGCTAAGATTTTACAATTTATTTTTATGAAGTTTAAACATCATCAGAGTGTACGGTGCGACATGAGCGGTCGCGACGGCTCGGTGCCGGTGGTGGCGGGCGTGGTGCTGGGCGCCGGCTTACTGCTGGCGCTGTACCAGCTGTTCCTGGCCGGTCCCCGGTGCGACAAGCAGGCTTCCTCCGGTCCTTGCGCATGTACCTGCGAGCCGGGTGCCAAGAACATTGTGGGTACCGTGTAGTATGTCTTTATCTCTTGTACGAGTTGTACTCTCAATCGTATTTTTAGTGTATTGTCTTCATCGTTGGGATCAACATCCTCCTTTTGTCCACGGTGCACCCTGCTATGACAGACGAGACAGGAGCGCCAGATACCTCTTTCTGAAGGTCACTGAACTCGGTACTACCGAAATAAGAACTGTGTAGATCGCTAATAGCTATTACGCACATTTAAAACGTGCGTTTGAATTGTGCTTGTGACTATCTCCATTTAAGTGCGTCTACGATAGGTGGGTACAAAAGTGTTTATTTAGCTGTTTTGGGCGAAGTCGAATTGAAATGTTAAGTTACCTTTATTTATGTAAGTCAGAGCACGCAGAGGTCATCGCCGGATCCAAGCTGCATGGTAATTTGTTACCTTACAAATCAAATTCACAGGCAAATCCTCGGTAACATTATGTCAATATTGTGGTTAATATATGAAGTTATCAATGGGCAAACGATCTCATTGCGAGACGGTCTGCAAGCAGTTACCGCACTGATGTTGATGTGCCCTGCATACAGAGCTTCTCGCATACGCATCATTCAAATTTATGGGGACTTATTTGCTTGATCTATTTCATTGGCACGTTGGATTTATTTCGGCGCGAATTAAATTTTTTAGGCCCCAAACTACACTATTTTATTGATTTATGTATTAAACCATTTTTTGTCATTACAGTGCAAAATCCACGATCATAGGAGAAAATATCCTACATGTACATAGTAGGGAAAAGAAGATGAAAATATAATTTACGCAGATAATGTAATAAGTCGATTTGGGACCATTCGATAATGTCTTGGAACAATGAACAAATGAGCAAGAAAAATATGGTACTTCGTTTAAAGCCGCTAAGTAACAAACGCCGACAGAACATTGATACAGGATAATGAACGTTGTTATGGTGTACTTTTGATAGTTCTAGGGAGCGGGGATATTCAAGAACAATTTTTATTTTTGTCTTTTTTAACCACGATAAGACGTGGAATTAGGTATAATTTTTATCGATATATTGATAATATGCCTGTGATATAACAATGATAATGATAAAATATAAGTTAGTCGATGACATGTTAACTTAATTAATACAGGTAATGTTTGGTTAGGTTAAAATAAATAATGTATATATTGAATAGTTCTCATCAACCTCCGCCGTTGTTCGACTTAAACATGACGGTTGCTTGTACATAGTTACAACCTAACCTAGTTAGGTTATCCCAGCGAGGACCACGGGCAGCCTTGTCCTCCACCAGTCTCCAACGTAACACTGCTTGTTTGGCGTCATGCTTAGTGGCCGTGGAATATCAGTAATTTGAAATTCGTAGCAGCCTTTCGACAAGTCGCGACGATCGATGTTGGACGATCTGCACCGGACCGTTATACACGGAGACCTACATGAAATTAAAAATTTCAATGCACGGAATTTTGCATATAATTTATTTTTAAGTTAATTATACCAATGCCATAGAACGGATTGCTCTACAAACGAAATATATATATTTCCATGTTTTTCATCCACTCAAGTTGCAATGCATGTTTTAAACTTGTAGTGGATAACATTTGATTCTAGTTCCATTTTTTTTTCAAATATTAATTGATTAATTAATTGTACTATATGTACCTCTATTTATTAGACCTTATTGACCTACTTTTTTAAAATAATGTTTTATAATGTCACTATTTGACTATTTTGACATTCGCTCTACAAATTTGAAGTTGAATAAAATCAATATTCCATTGGTTTTGTCTTTTATTGTAACATGAAATGTAATTTATTAATTATAGTTTTATACAATAAAATCTCTTATATAAGATATTTAAAAGAATATAAATGTATATACATATTTATATTAATTGTTATTATTGCTACTGAATTGACTTAACTTTTTTATATCACTAGTTTTTTAATAAATCGATTAATTTCTTTTATCATTATTTTTGATCTGAATACATAATCTATTCTAATAATAAAATTCTAATTGACCATTTTCTGTACATGAACGATATATGAGGAAAAACATTATTAAGGGCCTTTATTGACGCAATAGAACACAAAACAATAGTTATTAGTATTTTTGTCTGTGCGTTTGTTTCCGCTAATCTCAGGTTTTCACTAATGTATTGCAGTAAGCCTCACTTAATTCTTACACTTAATACTTGTTTCATTGCAATCCGTCCATAAATACAAAAGTTATGAGTTAATATATGTATTTCTAATGCACAGAATGAGAAACATTCAGATTAATACATATGCTTAAGGTAGTTTTTCCGAAGCGAAGAGAGGGCATTTGCTAGTAGAAAATAATAATACAGAATAGATCATAGAACCACAAAGATATCACCAATATTTAAATTTATTTCCCGAACAAAAGTCTATATGTAACACAGAGTAGCCGCCAACCCAAGTGCCGCCGCTGTTGCCAATAATGACGTCAGTTACGGTTTTAATAGCTAATGACAAACCAACTGTCAAATATTGAACACGGGTGGGCCCTGTGTGTAGTAATTTACTGCAGTGCACGGACCAGCATGTACTCCTGGTATGAAAAAAGCTTAATTTTATTAATCTTCAATTTCCATAGTTGTATTGTATATAACCTGTAGGTATGGAAATAAATAATATTAGGAGCTTATAGTTGTATCGTCAGTTACTCATCCTTGTAGGTGCTACTCTGGTGTGGGCTGCATCATGCTCACTACTCTTTGGACTGCATGGAACTGATGTTAAATACTAGGGCTGTCACTTGCTTCCGGTGAATATTTTGCAATGCGTCGGTGAACGTCCTCCCTGGTGTTGCGGATGCGCCTAGGTGTCAGAGACCAACTACTGACAGGTGACATATAAAACATGTATATCTTAATCATAAATGGAGAATGGCAGATTTAAACTTGTTTGAAGCATAATAATGAATGAAGACTCAAACCGCGTCGTCCGTGCAGGTGATTGTCCGTCATTTTTAGTCTGGTCTTGGCCCATCTTCGCTACCCGTGTACAGCAGAGTCACTTCTAACTGACCCTTCTTATTTTCTCTCTGTAAAATGATACATATTGCGCGTTTATTTATTACAAATTAAATAAATCTTTGTATATTCAAATCGTTCGCCAGTCTCTTAATTAATATGTAATGTCTGAATGACATGGCCAATTTAGGGAATGAGAACATATTTACTGAACACATTTGTTTTGTCGAGACGTTGACTCATAATAGCAATGATAAGCTTTAGAAGGTACGTTTGCTGACTGGAACCGCCACCCATACGTTGCCACAATATAGAGAATAACACTTTTAATTTGGTCAATTCAATTTATTTAAAAAATTACAAATCTTAAGAACTACAAGTAAAATCTTAAAAAAATATATTATATTATAGGATCATAAATTTGACTAATATAATAATATAATACACGTTTAGAGTAACATTATAGTATGTTAAACTAAAATTAATATATCGTTCAATGTCCGCGACACTTCAACGCAGCCTTACACCGACGGGGCATGGATTATATTAGTTTCAGACTATAGAAATGGAATTCCATTCCTGTACAAATGCGTCATATAGTTCTCAAACTGTGGCATTATCGTTTTAAAACTTGTTTTTTACTTCACACCTGAGATTTTCTATCGGTTTAAGATCAGGACTGTTGGCCAGTTTGAGACAGACATGGATTGTGCCTGGAGAAAGTCTCTTACTGAACTTGCTGTATGTTTGGGGTCATTATCATGCTGGAATCTCCAAAAAAACTGGGAGTTCTTCTTCGACATATCGTAACATGGTGTGTTCCAAAATGTTTCTATATTGAAATCGCTCCTCTTAAAAAAATACCCTCAAATTTTAACGTTTCCTCCTCCGTCCGAGTCGATCCTGTTTATTTTGGTTTCATATGAAAAAAGTACATTTTTCCACTGAGCCACTGTCCAACCCTCATACTACCTTGCGAAATCAATTCGAGCCGCTGTATGACGTTGCGTCAACATCGGCACTTTCCTCGCAACTCTTGAATCTCGAATCAACCTCGCAAATCTCGTCATCGAATTGTTTTGTCTGAGACTGCAGATGAGTTATTTTCACCAAAATATTCATTTCTTATGGTGCTAGATGACTCGATGAGATCTTGTGCCACTAACCGCACTATATTCCCATCGTCTCGAGGAGATTTTTTTTTAGCGCTTTTGGCTGCTGTGGAACATTCGAGGTTGTTTGATACGCTTCAAAATGCTTTACTACACTGTAAACCACTATTTTAGAGCTATTGAGGTGAGTATTTTTGTATAACCAATTTTGTGGTCTTAGTTTAATTATTACTTGCCTCGTGACTTGATCACAATTTTAACTTTTACACATTGTTTTTAATTAAATGCAATACTACTTTGAGGTTTTGGAGCGATAATGGTGCTCAAATAGTAAAATAGAGGGATTGACACTGCGCGTTCCATTTTTAAATTGAAATAAAAAAAACAATTACCAGGCGTTCTTAAATATATAACCAGCCAGCAAGTATGATACTAGTGACAGTTGTTAAGTCTATTTGGAGCATTTCTTCTCTAGTTGATACCCAAATATTTTGTAAATATTTTACAATAAAACAGACACTGGAAAGTAATGCTTAAAATAAGTTAAATAGTATGTTTTAAGAACCTTTGTTTGTTATCTAAGCATTCTTCTTAAGTATATGTCCATGACTGTATAATCAAAATGCTCGGCTATTTTAAAACAGTAAAAACTGTTAAGACGAGATAAAATTTGAGAACATTGATAAAATAAAACGTTCTTTAAGCGGCTTTGGCTAATGCCGTATCTTATTTTCGTTTTATTAAGCTGAATTTTACTTACACCCCCTGCAGCAAATAAGTCCCAATTTACTTATTTCTAAAGCTTTTAAAAATAAATCGTGTCGTTAGTTAAAGTACGTAAATCAAGTTTGAAAAGATGAGAAAAAATAAAACGAAATATGTTATATAAACCGGCAAAGCAGTTACGTGTTCATTAAACAAATTATATATAATAATAACAACAGCAATAATATCAGATTCGGATGTAGTAATCCTGAGGGTACAATAATATTCAATAGCTGGACATTTAGATTTGTATGTGATGATCTGATTTGACGTTTTTGTAATTGCATGTAAACTAAATCAAGTGAGCCTATAAGTTTAATCTCTTCGTATTTTCAATTACTTGTCGACTCGAAGATGTCTTACACCACCGAAACCCTAGATAATATGTTCAACGATAACATGATTGATGGTAACAAAATTCGAATTTAAAAAGACGAATCAAGGCCATCATCATCTTACGTCAGCGCTCAATTAGTTATACCTACCACGTTCTGGGATCGCTCGAGGTCACAACTATTCTATTGTCGGACTGCGTAATAAAAATCAAGACTGCCCATCAAAAATTTGCCTCGACCATAAATGATGAGTCATCCTTTGAAGATTCAATTATCTGTAATTACTATTTTTACGGGTTACATACTAATTTATACGTATATACATACGTGTTATTCAAGCCTTAACGAGTTTAGTATGTATGAATGTCTTAAAATAGTGTCACTGAAGATTCGTGGAAAAATACATTTACACAATTGTACAATGTTGTAATTAAAATAATTTATAAAGAATGAATGTGGATACTGATAAAGACGTTAGGTAATTAATTAATTATATCGAATCAATACATTTTGAATTTAGAATAACAATAACAAACTATAACAATAAAAGGAACAGTTTGCTATAAACATGTAAAAGACTGCTTAATAATGTTTCGAGATAAGTTCGTTAGCTTATAAAAATAATAAAATAATAGAATAATAATAAATGAAATAACCACATCATGGTACGTTGGAAACCTCAGACAAATTCAGAACTAATTTATTTTCTTATGGAAACAGTTCACCCCCATTAGTCCACCTGTCACGTAACCACTTCAATACTTAGTATTGTAGTTTATAACCAATTTAACCAAGTGTGTCTGTTACTAGGCATTGTCGCTCACGTCAATATCCTTCTTACTAATGTTGCCAGGTATTTCAATTTGCGAGGGAAGACCGGATTTTTAACGAGCCAATAGTTATTAAATGCTAGTTTAAATGTTTGTAACTACAAGTGTAATAATCATATAATGTTCTTAAATATATTAAATGGGAGATCTACAATAAAACCACTTTATGATACAAATTAAATTGAGACAATAATTAGGAATGTTCTCAATACTTAATGAATATCTCCACACTTACCCGAGATTCAGTTGTAGAGAGCCCACTTGTCATCGCATTTATAGGCCGCCATATGTCAGGCGTGCCTATTAGACCATTTTTGAGATCATTTTGAAAAAGCTTAGAATCAAAATTCCATGTCGCTGCTCCTACGATTCTCCTCTTCTCTAATATTGACTTTTGTACAGCGGCCTCAACCTTCGTTGACTTAAAGCTATTAAAAGTTTTTTCCAAAAACCCGCCTTTGGGTTTTTGTTCATGCTCCTCTGCTACTTTTGATCCTTTTTTTGAATCTGATGATTTAATGTTTTTTCGTTTTTCTATATCTTGTCTCGATTCTAATATGGCGTAAATTGTCAGAGATAAAAAATGTCCAGCAAGTTGACTTTGAAGGTCAAGTTTATCGGACGACTTTTTCTGTTCCTTTTGTTTTAGTTGAAACTTGAAGTCTTCGTTCCATACCGGCCATGAACTCTCCTGTAAGGATGTTTCATATTTGTTCTCGCCTGGAAATACTTTAATCTGCAAATATAAAGAAATATTTATGGGTATTTATGAAGTAAAAACCTAATAAAAATGAAATATTTTTATAGAGGTCATGTAGTATTTGTTTATATTAGCCAGCAAAAACAGCTATGCACATTTACTCCGTACATGGCTTAAAACCAATGTACACTTTTCAATATATCTAACATCGTACGTCCGATCTTAGGCAATCAATAGACGTAAGTTCTTATATAATTATGATATAAGGTCGATTTCCAATTTTATTCGATTACTATGAAACTACCCTCACTTCGCTTCGGAAAAACTACGCCTTAAGCTGTGAAATAGTACCGGCATTATTTTAAATGAATTTATAGCTTATAATTTATGGATGAATTGTGATGAAACGCACTTTAAATATTAAGTGATGCTTACAATACAAACCAGAACAATACAAACCAGAACGTAATCGGTAAAGCCGTTTCTGCGATTAGTGGAAACAAAAGGAAAAAACAGACCAACAGACAAAATTCTTACAACTATTGTTTTGTGTTCTATTGCGTTAATGAAGGCCCCTAATAACAGTTTTTCTCATATACCGTTCTTGTCAGAAAGCGATCAGCTAGAATTTTATTATATGTATAGATTAAGCAAGACTTGGACTGGATAGGATTTAAACATTGAGATGAAGATGAACAAGGTCGAATTTTTACTAAATTCGAATGTAGAATAGGATAAAGGGGAAATTGCACTTTAATTATCATGTCAAAAAATCGATACGTTTTTCAAATTAAAATTGTTTTATTTTATTTGATTACTGTAATGTCAACGTTCCTTTCAATGTTGTTAAAATATTACGTAGTAATATTTTATGCAAAAATAAAAAAAAACTTCTTCATAGATATTCAACCTACTTATATTTAACATACTATAGAGTACTATTAGCCACATAACTCACATACCTATCCTCCAAAATTTATGAAACTCGACTGTTTACCTCATCCCTTGACAAAACAATAGAAGGAAATTATTCATACAGCTCTGGATAAAATAAAAGTAACGTTAAATCTAAAAGTGCTATTCATAAATTGTATTGTGTTGTGTGTAACATGCTCGTCACAGTAATAATAGGTATATATATATATATATATATATATATATATAACTTTAAGAATGTATTATTCAAAAGCATATGTACATTGTTTGTTATTACAATTGAATTTAATACACATACGTTATATCCGTTTTCATTGAATTTGATTAAAGATTTAATTAAACTTTTGCAATTAAGTATCAATCTACTTTGCTAAAAATCTCGATTTATACTACCTTTACGCTACGCATTCTAAAGGTATATATGAGTATCATATCAATATACATTGTAACTGTTGTAAAATTAAGCTTGATACCAATAACTATTGTAGTAAGATTTAATTGTTTCAAGTCACCGATGATAAATGATCACTGTTACCTTGCATTAGCGTCCGTTACATAGCTGAAATGAAGCGGAAAATCCACTCTCATTATTTGTTTAATCGGCTTAATCAAAATTAATTCTCACTTCGTTTCGGGAAAAAGGACTTTAAGCTTATCAAACAAATTTCCCGGAACCCGTTGGCAGCGCCGCCTTATACCGGGTTCACTAACGTAAAATATCCAGGAATCCGCTTAAACACACAAGATAAATGTTTATAAAAATCACCCCAGCCGTTTACAACGCAGTACACAGTTTACGTGACATACACACATATGGAAGAATTTCATATGAGTATAAGTATATTTAAATAATTCATATAATATGCTATGCACTAAAACAGCATGGTGAAATGCTCCGAAGAGTAGAAAATTCAATTGTAAATATATTTTTTTATTTTACAGAAATAAAATTATTTTTAAATAAAATTATAATCAAAAGCTTTTCGATTCATCAATAACATTTCCCTATACTAACGACATTAAGAATAGTTAATTAATTATTTAATGAAAAGTAATAGTCATGCATGAAGTAATATCAGACGTTTTGCTACTAATCAGATTAGTCTAATCCAGTGATGGACAAAATACGGCCCCCGAAAGCATTTAATCCGGCCCGCCGAGGGTCCATCGACATGGATAGTATATGAAACCGGTTGACTGATGAACACTTTTTCGCACTGCTGAAAGTTGCTTCGTCACAGCTGGAACCTACTTCCGAAAATATTATGGAAAATCAAAAACAGATCCGTATGTCTCACACGCCTACCATGGCTCAAAGTTAAATTATAATTTAAGGTAAAAAGTATTTTGTAACATTTGTGTGTATTGCATGTACAAGTGTGTAAATGCTGTAATGTCTTTATAATATTGTCATTAAAAGATTTAACACGAAATACATTTTTTCTATGATTCTGGCCCTCCTCTAGAATTTCTTAAACTATGTGGCCCCTCATCAAAATAGTTTGCCCACCGCTGGTCTAATCTTTTAATGTCACAGAAATTATTTATTGTCGGGTCTTAGTTACTTCCAATGACTCCGTTTTGTATCTCCGTGTCACCTGCGACGTAAGGGTAAGTCTGAGCGTTTCAATGTTTAGTATTACATCTGTACTAATATTATAAAAATAGTGAGAATTTTGTGAGTTAGTGTGTATACGGAAGGAAATCTCCGTATCCGCTACACCTATTGGAAAAAATCCTTTTAATATTTGAACACTATTCCAGATTGACATAGGCTAAATGTATATCACGTGTATATGTATAATAATTAGGTATTGATCTCGAAGGACGTCCCGGCCGCTAGTAATGAATAGAACTTGACAGTCGATACCGCCAGTGTAAAGTTCATTGTAACATTGCACTTGTGGTTTTATAGATCAGGTAGGTATATGATATGACACTACACACTACCTCGATCATTGCTTTGATAATAAAGATAATAAGAACTAGTATATAAATTGGACTGATAAAGTCTGAAGCGAAAGCCCGTCGAGTTAGCTATGCTAGGTATGAGGTTTAATTTTGGTTCCGGAAATGAGCTGCGCTATCTATAAATATGATAAAGAATCTTAATTAAGTAATAGGGTGTACGGACAGATAGATAAACATAAAGACACTCAAGTGATCCTATAAAGGTGTTTTTTCAGTGGATGGACGAAGTCCTAGTAATAAATAGCTTTTATAAACATCACCATATTTATATATTTCTTTGTATTGTCGAATATATAATGAAGTACATAGTCACGTCTAGTCGCCCTCGTTTCGCTTCAGGGAACCGGTACCTGCACTAAGAATAGTAACTGCATCCGATACAATGCCATATGTTTTTAACAGTCGTTTTATAAATTTTACAAATGTAACCAAGCTGATTCCACCTTCCTCGTAGTTCCCCCCTTTCTTCTTTCCATATCTATGGATAAAAATCACCCATGTAGTGGTCTTTAAAAAACAGACATACAAAAGAACAGAAACAGACTGTTTAATAGACTAACTAGTAATAATTTCTACGTTATATATATCACTACTAAGTAATCATTGTATGAAATAAATGCAAGAAGTGACATTTCCAAAAAGTCTTGAGAGTGTTTGACATAACTCGATAACTTCTCATGCATGACGGACAGATAAGCTGACGATAAGGCGCGCTGCAGACATAAGTTACTCGTTTGTTCGTCAACCTGATAAGCGCTCTGATAATAAACTAATCGACTATCATGGTATTCAACATCTAACAAAATTTTCTAAATATGTTAGCTGTTTTGTTTGTGTACTTACAAACTTTAAAAAATCATATCAATAAAGCTGTTACTTTGTAACATAACATCACAACGAAACCGGGTGCAACGTCGTTGACGTGTCAACAGTGGTACTGTTTATAATAACTTAGTTTTAACGTGTCAAAACCTGAAAAATCATCCTTTCTAAAGTATAAGCTAACCGAATTACCTTGAATACTGGCCGCAATTCCATGCTGGCAGGACAGGATGTCGTAAGAGGCGACAGAAACCGGCCCGCGTGGTGGTAGGGTTTCCCGTTCGGATTATATACCAATATTATCACGAAGTCATTAATAATATTATTGGTATTATTATCATTCCGTGATGCCTGCCTAGTCACCATCCTGTAAACTAAGGACTCGTCGCGTTCCGACTGGGGGCTCGAAAGCGAGTATTTTCTTTTTTTCTTCTTTATTCTTTATCTTTCTGGTGGCTCGTCTGCTCGTTTATCGGCTATTTACATTAAAAATAAAAAATTTCTTGCGTTTAACTACTAATAAATGAACATAGCGATATACAGCGTTTATATTAGATGTCGCTTAACCCTGCCCACACAGCTTAATGGAGATGGTAAACTCGCATAGTAGTAAGGTTCTTTGCATACTTGCCTAAGTATCAATCTGCTTCTAAAATTTACTGTATAATATTTTATTGTGCTTCGGTTGCAGTGTTGTGTAGCAGTTAGCAAGCCGGTTCCCTACTCTGATGGTACTCGTATAGTCCAGTGACCACAAAATTCAGGTAACCTGTCTACCCAACTATTGACATAACATAGTTGATATATAGGTCAGAATGGTAACTTTAATTACATATTAGTTAAAAAAATATATATAGAATCTATTTTATATTACTACTGTTAAATCTGCCTGTCTTCGATTTAGTAAACATAGTCCTTATGTTCACAATTAACCGCCTCCGAAATAATTATTAATCGTTTTAATCACTTTCAAAATCTATGCAGTAGTTTTTATATTGACGTATCAATGAGACATAAAAAATATTTTGTACTAATTATTCATAGTTCGTACTAACACAAAACCCTGTATACCTAATAATAAAATACACGCAGCTACTTAGGAAAACACAATCACTGAATCACCTACTTCAGCGTGTACAAGGCAATATTGCGGTTGGTTTGGACAAATTAGTAACGTTCGGAATTTATTGGAAAAAAATTGTTTCATAAACACGTACCGGTGTGGCATGTGATTTATTTGTTACTACAAATACCTACGTGAATACCTACCGCTACTCTTATTTGTTATGTTGGGGTATCCAAAATTATACAAAATATATTTTTTTACGACAACAGTGCTTTATTCTGAGTATTTTCGTGATTCCGTGGCATCACCAACAGTCTCATCAGGTCACATAATCTACTGATCGGTTCAGGAATTCAGTCATGTGGTGCCGTAATACATTATGGGTTCGAAGACAATGCATGTAATAGTGTCCGGTCTGTATTGAGTGCGATGAGAAATTCGAAAAACCAGCGAAGTGAGCAATTTTTGTTGGTTGAAGATTTTTATGATTGTTGTGTTAAGCTATAAAAATAATACAAATGATAAAATATCCGAACGTTTATTATCATTATCTTATTCGAAGATTCTCTTGATACACCTACCATTATCTGTTACTTATACTTTTTATTGACTCAGAGTAACTATTATTATTTATTAAATTTATTATTTTGCAACTTATAGTTAAACTAAACATAACGTTGTTTAATAACTCATATTAACTTTAAGTTTTATATTAATCTCATAAAAATATCACCTCGAAGAGTAATAACATATCTTAAAATATGATTCTACAGTGTTCTCAGAGAATGGTTATGTATTATTTATGACTTGTATAAGGCATAAAACATACTTTCATTAATCTGATATTAAGGTAGGTAACCTGAATTTGTAAGTATGTTTAATCAGTACTAAATTAAGACGCTCACAACGATATTCTCTAATCACTGACTGCAACATTTCGAATACTTACAAAATAGAAGTCTTATTAATATAAGTTAATTTGAGTAACAGCCGTAGGCGATCCGTACTGCGACATTCTTGTCTTCGTAAAAGAGTAACTAAATTAACTGTTTTATTACAATTTGTTGTGTTGTTTGAGTAAAGTTTAGTTTTAGCTCAGTAGATGAGCATAAAAAAAAAAACACAAAAATAATTCATAAACGACCACCGCGTCTTATGCCAATTACACTACATGATCAGAATAGATTTTCAAACAAGTAAATATTCTTCAACTTGAAGAAACTACATTTCTTGGTTTCATCTCCTATTTTTCTATACCTCGGTAAATAATGAGAAAAATGTTCAACTTACATTTAACATCTTAGAATTCATCATCACTTACGATAAGGTCAAGCATTAATTTATTTTATAGAATAAAAACGAATTACAAAACTTGTTGTCTGGCTCCTAATTTAATATTGGTATTTGATGGCTCTATCGCAGTTATGCTATAGTGGTATCTCAATAGGATGAGAAAATTTGATACAAGTAATTTCTTTGTAGAGTAGATTAAAAGAGACCGTGGGCCGTAGAATCGATACCCTCCATTATGTTTTCTCCATGACGCTGAATGAGTGAATTAAAGTTTGTTTTATTTTAAATAAATATTTTCTTTTATTAAATTACGAGTATTAA
>DWPT01002784.1:0-15531 GCA_018251895.1 Agathymus mariae mariae | reverse complement strand
GTTTCTTTCCGATTACCAATTACATGGATCATCGTCATGGAGAAACCGCGATGCGAAACTCTTGACAGTGCAATTTAACAGACACTTTTGACAGATAACGTCTGTTAACATTACGTCTAGTTTATTTTGAGTTTTAAAACATCGCAAAAATATTTTAATATTCCTCAAGCGTGGAATCCGGTGGTAAATTTATATCAATTAAAAACAATATCGAGTCCAGTGAATGAAGAATATCGTTAGTGTTGTGTTTCGTGATATGGTACCTAAGAAAGCAAAGCGATATACAGCTAGTGAAAACATATTAAAAAGATTTAGCGTGTAGCCGGTGTTTTCATAGTTTTACATGTATTTATTGCTAGCCTACAAGAATACTATTACAGAAGGTTATCTCAGATTATATAAACCAAGCGTTTTTTTTTTAATCAAAGTAAATGTATATTTAGAAATTATAACCAAATTAAGAAGTTTTTGTTTTTCACTCACCTTAATCTCGATCCTGAAAAGTTCTTACATCTGTCAAAATAAATTGTAATTAAGTGGTTTAGCGAGGAGAATCCGAATTATTGTTGTGTACTTGCAATAATTTCCGGGAAATAAGATCCTGATTTGCTAAGGTTTTACCTATTCCTCGACCGCTCCTTTCCTTGACAACCTCATTAACAAGCACAATGTTCTTCTTTATATTTCATCTATTGAATATTAAATCTTTCTTATAAGCTTGAAATTTTTTTATTATAAAATGTAACGCCACTGAATAATTATTCATTCGTGGCATTGCCTAGTCAAATTGATGAAACTGTCAGAGTTTATTGTACATTTAAAAGTACGTTCCTTCCTATAAATTTTTTATAGATAACTCTCAACATATTTAAGCAAAAATAGTAATTATATAATGTATATAAAAATAAAATATATGCTCCACCAATGTCTTATAGGAATCCATTTAAGTTTAAGTTCATAACTACTAAACTAACCAACTTTAACTACTTGTGGTGGTTCCGATGAACTGAACAAAGAAGTGCATGCATAATTTCTCTTCTTACCTATTTAAAATATACTTTGGAATAGTATGAAGTTTTTTAAATAAAATATGATAATCTATACTAATATTATATATTCGGAGGGTATTCTCTGTCACCGTAACATTTAAAGGTAAATAACCGGGTGGGCATAGGCTATTATACTCATAGAATAAAAAAAATTGTCTGAATGCAATATTCTTAAAAACCAGTTTATAGACTGAGTCACAATAAAAGTTTCGGTGTATGGCATCAGATAAAAACTATAAAATGCCCGACAAAAACGAGGGTTCGATTACTATTTGTGAATGTAAAAATCAAGTGTTCCGAAACAAAGCGACAATATATCACAATGACACTAGCGAGATACTAATGTCATAAAATAATGTCATAAAAAAATATTTTTTTATGAAACTTAAACATCTGGTATAATAACTCAATATAATAATAATAATAATAACGTAAAAATAATTACTTAATATCACACAAAACAAAAATAATGCAAATACGTATAAAATTTACAAGGGAACTTTATCAAGTGTCAATAACCTTGACTTATTTGCGGTCAGGTAGCGGACCCAAGGGAAATTAGGGCCGATAGACGGAAGACATAGATTTACAGGAAACGATATTAAAAGCATGAACTGTTTCCCCAATGTTTATTTTAATAAAGGCAAAGTCTTTTAATAATGTCAATGTAAAATATTGCTATTAAAGAGAATTTGTTAAATAGTTCAGACTGCAGCATACTTTGACAATAATATATAGTAACATATGTGAGTATATTTCTTCCCCATTCTTAAGTAAATCCAACCACACCTGCAAATTGGTGCACCATACTTTGATACTAGGACTTATACAGGGGGAGTAATAGTAGATTTTTTAGTAGATTTTTCTACCTATCTGGCTAGTTACAACCCTCGTTCTAGTATAGGCCGTAAAATATTTTTTACGTGTTTCGGATGCGATATAAGAAAGATTGTAATAATCAATTCTTTGACGACAATCGAGATGCATTACATTTACGGCTGATTCTAGCAAGGCCTTAGATGGTAAACGCATTAACTTAAAAAAGTTTCTTGAAGTCATTCTCACTGTAATGGGATGTCTGAAGTTCAGTTATTGTTATTCTAGGAGCAAAATGAAACATTTAATTTATATAATACATAGAAGACCGTAATATTTCTTGCTGAGTAATAAGACTTAAGGTTAGTGACATGTATGGCCAGGATGGGTCGTAGTGTAATTCCCTAAAATTTTAGGCGCACATGATTTTACTATCGATTTAATTAAATTTTATATTGAATGTTGGACGAACTCGTAACCCAATTAGTTGCCTGTCGAACTTAGGGTCCCGGGTTTGATTCCCGGTCCAGGGAAAAATGTACCTGACAGGTATATGTTTGTTCACGAGTCGTGGATGTTTTTATGTGTCACTTATGTGTTCCCATGCAACACAAACAATCCTAGTGCGGTTGTCAGTAAGAGTGTGTGAACGTTTGTTGTCTATCATTATTATTCATCTTCATGTTTAATAAATAAATGAAAATTGTATGGCGCAACTAAAGAATGTTGCAAATTGAAAAAGAAAAAAATTAAGGTTTTGCATTTTTCGAGTTACAAAGCAGCTACAAGTTATAACCTTACGTTACAATAGTATTGTGACATGCTTTTCTTACAAAGATTTCGCATTTCTTATTGGAAAGTTACCAACGTGTAAAATTAACACAGGAAAACGTATTTTTGATATTCTGGGATATAAAAATATTGTAATTTGAAAGTTAACTAGCCGTGTTTGAATTTATAAAACGAAAATAAATATGAATTTTCATGGGCTATGACGTGGTCACGCACAGCTATGGGCGTTTCTTTTTATTGCTCAAGAAATTCCTGTTCCTTTATGTTAACTGAGGCTTTATCGTGTTGCATGCTAGTGAAACCTTCAAGTTCGGCAATTTTGTCCAGACTTAAAGTGACGGCGTATTTCTACAGTGATTTCAACAACAGATAGCAGACGAGCAGCCTGGCCTAATGTAACGTTACTACTACTCATACGCATCTTCAACATCACGGGCATCTCCACTTATTCTCTCTAACTTCCTCACTTATACTCGTACCACTTATGCTTTCTAACAAGGTAACAAATTAAAACATTTCACCGTCGCTTTTTTGAGGGTAGTGATGCGCCGGATTAAAAACTCGTCCACTTTTCATGACCACTGTCGGGCCAATTAAACTAGGCATACAAAAATTCCAACAGTCTTAAGTTATTCCCTTGTTCGTTTTGTAACAGGGAAACCGAGCATTGTTATTTGACTTGTAGTTTCACATGAAACGCCCCATTCATTATAGAATCTTATTTGTTATTTTCTTGGATTGCGATACCCCGTAACTCGTTTCATTTAACCAATTTGTTGGTTTCGAATCTATCTATGCATTAAAACTAGAACGAAATAAACCATCGCACAAGTAACACGATTATATTCTTTCTCCCTAAACAGTCGATACAGTCTGCAACCGCTTAACATATGGTCGTAACTACGAGCCGAATTATCCTATCGGTTACCATCGACGACCAGCGAGCGAGAAGAAAAAGCTATAGCATCCCATGTGTGCTCGTTAACAAACTTATTATGAGTGATTACAAAACATATAATATATATGTAAACATTATTGAATATTTCAAAGGAGTACAGTTATTTGAACAATTATTTAAAAATAAGCAATAGAACGGAACAGCTTATTAATGTTTTACAAGAAACGGCTGGATCCGTCGAAAACGGAAAATGTTCAAAGCCACGTCGTACAAGAGTTCACGAATAATAATAAATAATAAACTTTTACAGACTTACACCCCGCGCTAGGATTCCCTGTGTTCCGGGTGGCATGGACACAAATATGACATTACAAACACGCATGAGCAAAGAACAAACATTTGTCTGTCACATAAATGTCTGCCCCGGCCGGAAAACGAACCTGGACCCGTCGTTCGGCAGGCAGGGTCACTATCAACTGGGCTATGCATTCATCATTGAAACAACACAGCGAAGTATTGAGTGGATTTTCAAAGTTACGCATACTGAACTGCACACCCAAATGAAAAAATTCTTATAGTTAATGAAAAATTCTTATAGTAGAAGATCGGTATAAACACACTTTGTTACAGTAAAATAAATCCAGTAAGCCTCGACCTAGTGAAAGGATTGAATTTGTAAAGCAGAAGGAGTTATGTTCCATTCGTCTAGCTACAGGACATGTCGCGTATAATGGTATCGGAAAGGTAGTTTGTTAAGAGTTTGTTGTTAAGAGAGAGATTTATATTAAGAAAATGATCCGCTAATAGTGATGGAAAAATAAAAGCATTATTACGTACCAGCAACATGAGGGACGATAATATTGAATATGAAATTATCTTACCAGATCCTCCTATGGAGGATCTGTAATTAAAAGAAACATACCTGAAGATATTTAGCGTTTTCTTGATCCTCTATATAGCTAGCACCTGCGTTTATACAAATTCGAATGAAATGGGTTAGATGGAGTACAGAAGTTTACCCTGAAACACAAGGGAAATGGTAAGAAATAAGACAAGCTTTTATTGAGATTAATCATATTAAATTAGTATTAATTTACTTTGCAACAATACGCAATCACAATGTATGATGGTATATACATATATAGATCCGCAAAGACTATGCGGTTAACACTCGTAGAGTCTACTGTTGTAGAGTCTACCCTGAGCTCCGTTTTAAAGCGAAACACGTATTGGTAAAGGTATGTATGTTGGTATATACTTTTATTTATCATAACTGCATGTTTTCCTTTGTGGGAGGGAGTGAGGTTCTATGCATGTATAGAAGTATATACCATCATACATTGTGCTTGCGGATCGTTGCAAAGTAAATTAATACTAATTTAATAACAATGAATTTCCGCAAAGTAACGCCTGATACTATCAACTATATGAAATTAATTATATAAAAACTGAAAGACGGTTATATACCGCAAGAAACACAATTGACGAAGTCATCGTACATTGATTTTGTGGTGCTTCTACTCACACCTATGGAGCAGTATGGAGCCGTACAGCTAATATTGACTTACATAAGAAATATGTATTAGATTATTAAGGCATAAAGGGTAATAAATTCTCACGTGTCAAAATGTTTGATTTGTGCAAAAGAAAGTGCCGCTGTCAGAAAACTATTGATAGGAGATTCACCAAGGAAGCGCGTTCCAACTGCTAAAGCATTTCTACATCCAAGGTATGCAATCTAATCTTTCTTCAGTCCACCGCCACCTTGAAACTGAAAAGCCGTATTTCCTCTTCCTGACAGAGATGCAGATTCGATTTACGTCAAGCGAGGCACATCTTGAGTACAACGACCAGCCAATAACTCGTCTATTTGAACATCTCGGTGTGGTTGCTAGGGTGCCTGATATTGATATTCCAGAGCCAAATGCTACACACAAACAAAGACACAGTGGTGTCAACTTACTGGCACCACATAGTGTATTAATGTCCAAAGGCAGAGGCGTAAAATAAGGAAGGTTTATATATCTACATTTATACGTTTGGCAACCAAGGTTATACATTTACAACTGGTAGACCTGACTACCAAAGGCTTTGTTGGAGCATTTCCTTGTTTCATGGCATAACATGGAGTGACCAGGGAAAAAATGCAGGTAATTAAAATGCAATTTAGCACCAATATAAAGCATTTAATGGCGAAAATTGGCATAAGTGACATTTTGTTTCAGCATATACTCCCAGTTTTGGCACCCTCGAAAAGCCGGTGTTAAATCTATCGAGTAGGAGTTACGTAGAGACCTAAAAACAAATATGACATTCAAAGAGATGACCACAGTTCTATGTCAAAGAGGCTTGTCTGAATTTCAGACCCCTTGGCCCAATTGACAACACCAATTTGGAAAATTTGAACGTACTTACCCCAGGGTACATTTTAATTGGTGAAGCTCCAATCACTGTACCCTCACCAGACTATTGAAACACTTCAATGGATAATTTGTCACGTTGGTAATATACTCAAAAATTACAAATTACTAAATAAGCAAATTAATAAATAATAATAATAAATGTTTAGCCAGATTACAAAAAGGCCTAATTGGTCACGAAAAAGGAATTCAATATCGGTCCATTATTTTCATAAAAACAGGTAGCTTACCACTTGGTAAATGGTCACTAGGTCTAATCGTAGACAAACTTCCTGGCCTGTACGGTGTAACGCGACTGAACAGTGTGAAGAGCGGTTCAAATATAGTTAAACGAACTGTAACTAAATTGAGTATTATGTCGATTTATAATTCATTACAATTTTTTAAATTACATAATGATGTATTCAAAAAAAATTATATAGATAGGTACTTAAATTGTAGTGCTATAATTTAGTTTGTAATGCGTTTATACGATTTAATATTTTGTCGATGTACTCTTTTACATCTTGGTGTAGTTTAAGACTATACACAATCTTGTGGAATGAATTATTCAACTTAAATTTCGTTTATTTTCCATTGTAAGCTTTAAGACCCTTTTGACGGGCAGTACGTTAGGTTGAAATATCTTTACGCATTATAGTATATAGTATATAGTAGTATGAAATATACCAACGCAAAAGTAACATGTTTATTTTCTTTCTCCCTGAACAGTCGATATAGTCCGCAACCTTAATACGCTTAACATAGTTATTTACAGAAAAAAGGTTGTTAATGTTATTTTTCATTTTTATATTTATATTTTATTATTATTATTATTTGTTATATTATATTATATTATTATATTTCTGTGGATTTACGCAAGGAATAGCACTATATAAAATTATTTTATTTGTTCATGATTTAATCATAGTGATCATTCACTGGGGAATTTTTAACGGCTATTGAATGTTTCTATATATTACTTTATAGATTAATAATAATATTAAAAATTACTATCTAGTTTGGCTTCAGTTGTACTGTAGTCTATTAAAATATTAATCTATTCAGGTTTTTAAATATAGATACAAAGATATATCCATGTATATGTTCTGGAACAGGCACACAATGGATTATTTTATATATATAAGAAATATATACTTACATTATAAATAATTTTATAGTGTAACTAAATATCCGCTATTTCGCGGCTCCACACTTACAATTACTCTTGGAAGGAAAAAAGGTACATATTTATTTGTCAGCAAAATCGCGCTCGCCCATTAGCGCTGAGGAAATCGTAAGCACGCAATAAGGGTTCTTGGAACTCCTTTCTGTGCTCGCGGGTGTTTAACGTTATGTTTATATTTCGTTAAATAAAGATTACAAAGTTTTAGTGGTAGAACTCACCAGCTTTTCACTTGAATAATATACGAGTAGTAGGTATTATTACTTGGTATGGTATGGTATTATTACAAGAGATACTGGCAGTCTTATATATACTTTTTTAATTATTGATGTGAATTAATACGAGTTTAAAAAGTATTACGATTAATTTAGCTTAAATTTAGTTTATTAGTCTATTCTATTGATATTGATTTGGTTTTTCGATCGCTTTTCTCTTGATTTTGACTGAACTACACTGCAGTAACTACAAGTTTATTCCTTTTCGTTCAAGTGCTAATGAAATGTATCCATCGAGGTTACATAAAATATTTGCAATACACATGTTTGTACTTTAAAAATGGAAACAAGCCAAAATTTCGAGCGGTGCCTTAAACATGAATTAAATCCGAACATGCGAACGATAAAACTTACAATTATAAATTCGGTTTATTCCCATCTCGATCTTAGCAGAATTAAGTGCTAGCATGAGTTATGACACGAATTAAAGTTTTTTTTTTAATTATTTTCACATTTAAAAACATGACAAACATATCGACATTAAAACGACCCTGCAGCTTTGCCCCAGATTCTATCGTAGGGCATGTTTATGTCATAGATATATCTTTGTTTCTGGATCTAGGTTTTTTTTTTGTATAAACAGCAGTTACGCAGACAAACCAGCAGACGGACCACCTGGACATCTGTCTCAGTAACAACACCAAAGGCAATACTGCGTACTTGGTCGATAATAAAATTGGTTCTTTCTCATTTAAAGGTAAGGTAAATGATTTTGCCAATCGTGACGCAAAAAGTCTTAGTGTGGCGGTATGGACATGTAAGTCTTTATTTATTTTATCCGTCACAATAGTTATGCATTTTAACCTGCATACAATATCGTACTTACGATAGACGAAAAATAATAACGGAAATACTTTTCGTATCGTGGGATATATTTCAACAAACATCTAAGCATTCTGCTTTCAGAGACATCGTGTAAAAAAATAAATTGTCTTTGTGCGCCACGAATAGCCGGAGACCGTTGCTTGGCTAACAATATGGCTACGGGGTATCGTCCACTCTAAGTCCGGAACGCGTAGCACATCGCTGTAATCCACTTTTAAACTAGCTACTCATGTTATAATCTTTAATACCTTGCCAAGTGATCAGCTTAATATCTGTTCAATTGGGTCAGGGCTTTAAGCCGTAAGAAAATGGGTTTAGTTGGTAAGTGGTCATTTTTGCCCATGGACATCGAGTACCAAGTGGTGTCTCCAATGAAATGCTGACCCTGAAGGAATGTTTATTGTACACTTTTTAAAGAATGCTTTGTTATATAAATTAAATTTAAATTATATAACAGTTTTACAAATTATAAATATTTATTTACGATTTCTGAATAATTAGCGGGCCTAATCAAAGTTGCTCTGCTATATTGAAATTAATAGTACGTGAAGGTATTATAGGACAATGGACAGTTTACAAATAAAACGTATTGTTTTTGTCCGATAAATAACAATAATAATGAACGTTTACACATTCACAGACAGTATATTATTGTTCTGTTTCCTTGTTTTAAAGGTCAAGGTTAGGTTTTAATATAGCACTACCATGGAGTAAAATGGTTACATAGATTGCAGAAGGCATAGTGTTCTGAATCGCCATATGATTTGAATAACATAAAAACGATGTATCAAACTCGATTTAGTGCTTAGGGACAGATCATAAACTCGAGACTTACTCATTAACTCAGAATAACCTTTGTTCATTAGCTAGACTAGGAAATGAAAAATCGGCACGTCATATGCTCGTTACCGCAATAAGCAATTTTTTTTATGTATGACATTAGTAATAGCAAAGGCTTCACTGATGTGTTGTCGGCCCAGAAAAAAGAAAAAAGTACTGACTCTCCAACCCCCAGTCGAAATTCGAAGTCGTTTTCTAGGTAACTCAAGCAGGAGTATATCGGCTTGGATGGCAAAAACCTGGTCTAACGTATTTCATGCTCCTGCCCCTATCCGAAATTATTCGATACTTTTTATCGGATTTGATAACGGTTACGGATACATTTTTATTTGGGATATCCGATAATTTAGATAATTAAAGTAACCAATGGTCTGCGATTGTGGTAAGATGATATCAAGTATCCAAATGCGATTATTCATGTAACCATGAACGAAGTCGATTAATAAATCATTGGTCATTGTAGAGAAAAGAACGTTGAGAATCCTAATTAGATTGTTCGCCTACCCAGTACTGCGAAGGAAACACTAATATGAAGACAAATGTTACGTTTCTTCAAATTACATAGGAGTAGTACCTGAATATAAAAATAGATTAATGACCCATTCTAGCTTTGCCTTCAGTTGCTTGACAACAATAATAAGAATGCAAATTTTGTGAGTGCAAATTTATATATGAGGAAAGTAACTCCCGCAATCACGGCACCTATCTGAAAAATCATTTTATCATGTTAAAGGTACATTAGTCCGGAAATGTATAGGCTATATATTTTCTGTTTATACAGATATATATATAATATTTTACAGAACCTGAACATAGTCATAAATATGAAATATATGTTAATTTACAAGTATTTTTCAAAGATATTTTTTCAAATGAAAATATAACTGAAAATCTTCATAAAGCGAGCGTACCGACGAGGAAATAGCTTAGCGAATTCCTGTAATCGGCCCGCCTGTGACGTGATCATAATATTATACTGAAATACGCTGTAAGTAGCCAGCTACGTGGATAATAATAATATAGTTTCTTTACTGTGGCGGAAAGCAACCCCTGGGAAATTAACGATAGATTGCAACATTTTTGACGTAACTTGGTCCTTTATTCAATCGCTTGAAGGAAATCGTTGTTTAAATAAAATAGTAATGTCTTTTGTTTGTAACATTTTTATTTTGCTATTAGTAATTGTTCAGTATAGGAACATAAGAAATGAAAGAATGTAATATCTCACGGTAAGACTGTATTAAGGCGCAACAAATAAATGGATAGCACAGTTTTGTGACCATATATTGCGGTGACCGGCGCGTGAGTGTCTACCAGAGA
Source organism: Agathymus mariae mariae (assembly GCA_018251895.1). Lineage (NCBI taxonomy): Eukaryota > Metazoa > Arthropoda > Insecta > Lepidoptera > Hesperiidae > Agathymus > Agathymus mariae. The sequence continues at coordinate 5,131 of DWPT01002784.1, read as the reverse complement.
GATGACTGCGGCGTGGTAGGGCAAAAACCAGTTCTTGTTCCGTTGGCCCCCGCCTCCTCTCAGCTCCCGCAGACGTTCTCGCGGCGTTGGTATAATGGCGTAGACAGTAATATAATATTTTTTGTGTTCCTTAAGTATTACTTTGTATATAAAATGGTAAACTCGAAATAAATTATAGGAATTGAAACACTTTAAATTAAAGTTTTGAATATGTAATAAAGTTTAAATTGATATGAATATAATAAAATTAATCATGAACTATGTCTGCAACAAACTCATCAATATAAATTTAATGTCTACATGGCTTTCTTAAGAGTAAAATGTAACGCTACTCAGTAATCGTTCAAATATAGTGTGAATTTAAGATAGAAATAATCACCATTATCACAAGGACACGAATAATGTTTTCCTCTCGGCCGCACACTGTAAACTGTGTAGATAATACGTTATATGATGATTAATTTAATACGGAAAGTTTATGCTGGAAACGTAAATTACTCCAAAATATTTGAAACGGCTATCATATATCTGTACTTACATTGGATGAAATTAAGTGTGTGGCTGTATGCAAAAATCACAAATAGGAAATGCTTTTATTATTATTATTTCAGGTTCAGTTTTTTATATATTAGTACAAAATCAGGCATTTAAAAGAATTATAAAACTATTTTTTACTAAGCATTTTTCTCACAAAATATGTCATTGAAATCTCAATTACGAAATTGAGACACTTAAGTCTACCTATAAAAATGAAATGATTTGCTTAATAGCAATTAAAAAAAAGAAAGAAACTACTTAAGAAAAAGAAACACAAGTGACTCAATAATAGTTTATTTTTTCACCAAATACACGACGCTAATAAAAATATAAACTTAATTAGATGCCTTTGATATGTGCAAAAGAAATAAAAAGGTATACAATATTAGAATTATATTATTGAGTCAATCGTAATATTTAATTCTCGTAACTGTTAACCAGTAAATGCTACAGTTTAGGTAAAAATATACGTGATTTAAAAATATTATTAAATATTTCTAGAACAAATTCTAACGCCAAATCTAAGACAGCGCTCTACTCTCTAAAAAAAAAACAAAATCTATTATTTCCAGCACTAGTAAGCACTGCTAAAGCAATTATTCTCAACTTTTTTTTAAATAAACACGACTTTTTATCTTCTACCTCTACCGAATGGGATTTTATTTTACTCTCGCTTTGTTAAAATTAGCTTTCTTATTACTTACCCTCAGAAACTCAGATCGGACTAATTTAAGATGAAACGTTGCTATCTCATTATGTGTAATATCCAAAATATAATTTTGTGTAGTGGAGGGGTTTAGTCTATTCACAATCACAAGAAACCTATTGTAATTCTGCTGGATAACTAAATTAATGAACCTTACGTATTTTTAACTCGGTAGTACCGACGACGAGTTTTGTAATGCATGTAAAATTGACAATTAACTGGTAAGTTAAACAGGACCAAATTGTTTAAAACAATAATCAAATTAAATGAAATTTTAAATTACATACGTTTTTATTCATTGTATTGTGTTCTACGTAGATGAGATAAATATATATTTTGCATTAACATCATCTTACATACAGCAAAGTGACTGAATAATGGTTTTCACAGAGAGTGAAAAATAATTCTATACTGAGAAATAATATTCAGCAAGACTTCCTCCTTCCGTTTATTTTTTTTTTCCACGTTGGAACTTTTTGATTCCATTAAACGTTTAAATTTGCTATTCAACAGTGAGTATTGAGGCATATTTTAACTGAACGTGATTTATTCTGTGATATTACGCGCCCGGGCCGCCTGAATGGCATTACGTTGACAACTTATGAGCTCCTTTATTTAGGGTTGATTTATGTAGCGAGCAGAGATATGGCTTTTCTGTGCAGGTCGCTTTAGTGAACCGTAGGGTTTTTTGCTATTCATAATAATGCGCTTAAAACATCGTAAGTCAGATACCCTATAAGTTAATCTAGAAGACATTATTATAGTAAATTTTAATCTATCCTCTTTTATATGGGTTGGAATGTATATAAAAATACACTAAAATGCAGGTAACCTGTAGGCCAACTACTTAAATATGGTTACTCGGTCATTAAATTTTTTCTCTAAAAATAAATAATTTTCTTATTCCTGAGCAAATTAAACCGGTTCTTGTAAGTTACTGCGCTAATTCTACTTTGTAATCCATATCAGTAATGTCATGTAATCAGTAATGTAATAATCGGTTTGAAGCATAATATGTAAACAAATTCAAAGCAAACCCATACAACCTACAAAACAATAAAACATGAAATAATAACAGCGAATTTTGATGAATAATTACAAAAAAGAAAATACTGATACTATTTATCAAAGGAAAAGTTAACTCCGAACCTATCTCTTGTTAAATTTACGGTCAAGTGGGCCGACTGCTGATGATATTCATACATAATATTAAGAGTGTCCAAGTACTTAACCCTCTTGGGTATTTACAATAACAAATCGCGTTTCATACAGAACAATGTCATGCAAATTTGAGGTTTCCTAACTCCCAGATACAAAACAGCCATTGTTGTAAAATAATTGGGGTCACATTGTCGTAATCCCTCTCGAGTCATTATTACTTTTTTCCACAAAACATTTAATATATCTGAAAAAATATAAACTCATATAATCACGTTATAAATAAAAACGGAATAAATTTTGCGTTCTATTCTACTGTATATACAGTTCTTTATACTGTGATCCACGTTCATAATCGTTATGAGTAAGGTAACCAAAGCGGGTACTAAAGTTATATTAATTTTGCTTGGGCCAACTTATCGTTACTTTAAATTCTATCTTAACTACAGGAAAATTACAATTGTTATGTAATAGGCATGAACTGAATTCAATTTATTATTTCAAGCTTTCAATTAATTCGCTATTTAGGAATGAAAATGATTTTTTTCTTGTTAACCGGTATTTATTTCTTCAAAAGGAATATAATAATTATGACTATATAGATAAGTTTTTCGTGTTCTTTGCGTCTATACATGACAAACTAGACAGTTATGTTGTTCTTACCTCGCGTTGGTTTCTTTGTATCAGACAAGTGCCTATTACTAACTTTGAATACAAACCATCAGGGAGGTCAATGTACATATTGTACAAGTGAAAAGTAGATTGCAAAATGTTCACGATTATAAATACATTGGATTTTCTTTGCTATAAAATAGCGAAAACGTATATTTTGTGAAAATAATTAGTATCGATACCAATAATACAATATATCTGTAATCTATATCTATGTATGCATATATTAAATTGTAACTGGTAGCTTTCTGTACAATATATGAGAAAAACTGTTATTAGGGGTCTTTACAGCACAAAACAATAGTTGTTAGAATTTTTGTCTGCTTGTCTATGCGTTTGTTCGAGCTGTTCTCAAAAACGGCTTAACCGACTTCGTTCTGGTTTTCTCTAATAATAAGCACCACTTAGTACTTATTATAATACTATCCGTCCATAAATAAAAAAGTTATGAAACAATATTGCAAATTGCAATTCACAACAATGCAGATGCTATTTCTCAGTTTAAGACGTAATTATTCTTTAGCGAAGCAAGGGCAGTTTCCTAGTTTATAATAAAATGTAAATTTCTTATAATATTAAGTATTAAATTTATTTTAGGGTATTTAAACCAGATAAGTTATAAAGATGTGCTTTGATATTGATATAGAAGCTTAATTTTTTTTCATTATTTATGTTAAAACATTCATCGTAAGCCGCTTCATAAATTGATATAATATTGACTTAGTTATAACTTGCACTTGGTCAACGTTTTAAAATACTTTTCATCTCAAACAGGTTTTAATTTTTTCAAACGATTTTTTTTACGTTTCTGTTGACAACTAAATATATTTTTGATTAGTATAAATTCGGAAGTCTGACTGTTAAAATTTATTACAAACTGTTTAAATATGCTATTTATAAAAACCTGAAATTTTATAGAAGTGTGATAGAACGTTCAACTGCGAGTATTATGTAAACGGGAGTTTTGTTTCCGAAAGAAACGCAAGAGCTATTTACTACCATCCAAATAAAATTTTCACAAAACTGGCATAAATGTAGTCTTCAGACTTAATCGAACCCTTCCTTCGAATACAAAGTACCGTCTGAGTTTGTCGTGATGATCAATTTTAAACTAAATGCACATAACTGAATTTTAATTATTTTATAACATATATTATTTTGGTTCACAATCTACATAAACCAATACCAACACAAAGAGATAGATAGCCGCTATGTACAGATCATTTTATAACACCTATATAATTGTCAACTGTAGATTAAACACGTCGTGGTATTACGAAGGCTTATTCGGAGCCAGGGAACGGGCTCGCGAACCTCTAACGACTACCCGCGATAATGAATTCACTTCGCACTCCGCCACCGCGTTTGGTTCTAACGAGCGGCTCAAATGTTGAATACAGACCGCCTCGTGATCACGTGAAAACATTGAATACGTCATTAAAATAAAATACTTAGTATTATATGAAGATGCCATGAAAAGTAACTTTTCCGTCTCCGCTTATAAATTATGTATTTTAGATTTTTTCGAACCTTAAAATTATCGGGCTTGTCATTTTGAATTCTGTTAATTTCGATTAGAATATTACATTCCCTTACTTTGGACGTACATGAACTACGTGCGCACTTTAATTCCGATGTAGATGTTAATATTAATACACTGATATATTTTTTAATTAAAAAAAAAAGTCACACAAAAAAATCCTCCGTCAAAGGTATGAAATCGTAGGAAGAATATTTTACAGTTATCTCTTTTACCTTTATTGCCTTATTTAATAAATGTGTAAGGAAGTGTAATATAATGTAAATTCATACATATTTGATTAACGGATGAAATATATACTTTTAATGAGGTAAAGAAAATAATGAGAGGGTGAACTACTTCCGGTTTTATAATCAATCATTTATTCTATATAACTTCCGTTTTCCGCTTAAGATAATTTATAGAGACAGCAATACGCGCGCTTAGGACACACTTGTGACCTTGGTCTTGGAGAGAAAAGACGTTGAAACCAATCGCAGTTAGTGTGAAAAGTAATTAAATCCATTATAAAATCACAG
>DWPT01002783.1:0-15532 GCA_018251895.1 Agathymus mariae mariae | reverse complement strand
GAGCAGTATGGGTTTCGGCCCGGCCGCTCGACTACGCTTCAGCTGACGCGGGTGATCCACCATATTTGTAATGAGCTTAACTACGGGCGGCACACGGTCGGAGTCTTCCTTGATATCGAGAAGGCTTTCGACCGCGTGTGGCATGTCAGCTATGCTGGTTAGGCTGCTAGCGTCCTTTGTCGATGGGCGGGACCCTCGCCCCATATGTGCCATGGAATATCACAGGAGAGCTGCCTGTCGCTGGCGCTATATACCAACTAAATTCCAACTCTTGAGGTGTGTCTTCTACTGACTGTATGAGTGACTGTTCTGTTACAATCAAAAATTCATGGATTTTTTATGAAGTAATGTTAACGATACGTATATGGTTACTATTTACTTAAGTCGAAGTGGACTCATGAGTATGTATGTAATAAATAGACACCTTTGGCGGCTCCTAGCCATACTCGGTTAATTCGCGTGTGTGACCAGGTGCTCTGTGTTGCTGGAAAGTGTATTGGTGAGAGGTTTCACACAACGATCTAAGACTTCTTGGTTTTTAATTTTTTGGCGACAAATAAAACAGTATTCGCACACATCGATCTATTTAACTGTGACTCGTGTCGGTCACTATTGTTTGCAGGCCGCCTCCACCCGCGCCCACGCCAGCGCTACCGAAGGACTTCCAAGACGCCTTGGATATCATCTTTCCGACGGAAGTGAAACAGGCGGCGAGCGAGATCGTCGCCCAGCAGGAGCTGTTCGGCATGTCGTCGCTGCAGCCCTTCCCACTGGGCATGCCGCCGTTCCTGCAGCAGCCGCAGCTGTCCATCCTGGGCCAGCCGCCGCAGTCGATCCTAGGCCAGCCGCCGCAGATGCCGATGATGATGCCCTTCGACATGTTCCAGCACCGGCCGCAGCTATACGACACGCACGTGCCGCTCGTGCCACGCAAGAACAACAACAAGAGCCGCCAGGTCAACAAGAACGGCGCCAATCAGAAGAATCAAAATCAAAACGCTAAAAAGCAGGGCTCGACCGCGTCCTCGCCTGTCCCGGCGGTGACCATCAAGGAGGAGGACAAGAAGCCGGCGGTCCCCGTCAGAAACAAGGAGGAGCTGGACGAGCTCGCCCTGCTGGGCATCGACGCGTCCGACGTTGGCGCCGGCATTTAGTGCATCGTGACACGTGACCGCGTGCGGGGGTGCCGTCCGGCCGACGGGTCGTCAACTGACAATATATAGACTGAGATTCGGATCTATCTGGTGTTTGTCTATAAGTGATGCACGTCGCCGACGCCGATAGCAGCTACCTGATGTAAGCCTCGACGGATCGAATTCCCTCGGAACAAGAGTAACAAAGGCAATGAACTTGAAATAAATGAAATATTTATTTGTCCAATCTTGTAACTGACATGGCATATTCATAGTTTTTGTTTATTTAACTCGTTGTGCACACATTGTTGAGCACAACAAATTCGAACATACCGAAAATAAAGCTTTTTTGCGACAGCCTAATGTATTTTGGGGTCTGATTGAACTAGATTATGTTTTATGAAATGTGACTATCGAAGTTGTATATTGTAGAAAAAGAAATTACTGTTCTATGCCAATAAATAATTCGGAGGTTTATTTGTAGAGCGTCACATACTATTACTGTTAGTATAAAAATATTATTGTAACTTATTACCAAATACTTATCAATGAAAAGCGTAATGCATGCCTTGAACAATATACAGGTGGTTGAAGACGGTCATTATATGACGCGGGCAAACGCACGCGTGTGCGTGCAGGACATCGGCGCTAAACGGTAGTTCGTAGGGTGGGGCACGACAAGTGTACAATAAACGTGTGGCACGCTCGTGGTGTGATCTGACGAATATCATAATCATATGGTTTTGTAACAATGTATATGTATTTGTAACAATGTAACAACAACGCCGTGAGCAAGGAGTTCTCCAAAATGCACTCAAACTCTAGCACCCAGCAGTTGGCCGTGGCTTTAATCCCTCATAGTGAGAAATGGCTCGAGCCCAGCAGTGGGAGAGTGTGTGTTGTATCGATGGCTCGGTGGTTGTCGCAGACTCCCGTCAACACTGTACACGTCTGTGTGTGCGTGCGTGCGTGCGTGCGTGCGTGCGTGCGTGCGTGCGTGCGTGTGTGTGTGTGTGATGAGTCGAGCGGCATCGCTGCGAGAATGTTCACAATGTAAGAAATGTAACATTATATACTTCACACTCAACTGATGGAGCGATGATACGTCAGTCGATCGTTCACTTTGTTCAACGGCACTGCATTATTCACGTTGAGCAGTGTCGAGCTGCGTGTCGGGCGGACGGATTTAGGTACAAGTTAACGTACATGACTCTTATGTCGGTGTGGGATTTGTCGGATGGAGGCAATTAGAAATCGATTGGATTTTCTATTTTTTATTTTGACTAAGTGAGAGCAGTATCCTCTTAGATTAAGTTGCATTTAATAATAAGTTACAATATAACTATAAAACATTAGTAACCATTACATGTTTATTACTGGCGATCTTATCGTTTTCATTGTCATACCAGTGATATATTGTTGTTTTTATTTTTGTATCATCTGTGACCAGAAGTTAAAAAAAAAAACATTTACTCCATGATGGATGGATATGTGACGTGGGGTCGGATTGGATCGAAGCGGAGTTGGAGGCAACGGTTTTTCTGATCGACTAAAATTACATTGAATCCTCGAAGTGATGTGTTAAGTACCATTACATAAATACACCGATTAACTTGGGTATTGTTTTATAAAATAAAGTTTAATTTCGCTGCGGAGAGGTGGTCACGAGGTAAACTCTAGATTAAGTTGATATTTCCGACTGTTATGACGAGTAATCAATTACTATGTTAATTATAGTGACACAAATAATGTTTGGTGTATTTTTTATTCCCAAAACTGGCACACACCGACAGACAAATACCTAGGTACGCGGAGAGCCATTGCTGCTTCTCCTACACACGATGTGATTTTTCTTAAAAGTTTCCATCTGATATAAAAGTCACTACATACTTTGGGTTTATAATGGTAATAATTTTAGTAATAGTAGTAGGAGGTTTATAAAAGGGTGAACTTATGTAATGAAGTAGAGTTTTTTTAATTGAACGGTAGTATTATATAGTATTAATATATTTCCCAAATTTAAACAGTTTTAACCCAGTCTTAGTAATAAACGCGTCACGCGCCGCTTGCTTCGCGACCGACATATTTATGCTTTTGATATTGATCCGCAAAACGCAAATATGCCTTGCGATATATGTTTGACTTGGTGGGACATTTTTTAAATGTCCTGTGGTTCTTTTACATGGAATAACTTTCTACTTGACGACATCCCACCTGACGTAAGTAGTGATGAAGTCTATGATGCTGAACGCACTAACTTACAAAAGTCTATTCACTCTCGTATTTATTTTGTTGAAGTTAAAAGAGAAAGCAATATGTAAATAAGAGATTCCGCTCATTGGGACCTCCTGATTAATAATAAATGTTTACACACACCCCCGTACTAGGATTCTCTGTCGCGGGTGGCATGGAAATACACAAACATGACATCACAAACACCCATAACCCGAGAACAAACATTTATCTGTCACGCAAATGTTTGCCTGGCCGGGAATCGAACCCGGAACTCCTCGCTCGGCAAACAGGGGCCTTACTCCCGAAAATGTTTTGTTTCTGATTCGAGCTCTCATCTAAAATTTGGACTCCCGAACAAAATCAAATCCAATATCAAGATCGACTTAAACGTTATCAGCGTCGTTGAGTGTATCCGGTTTGTGATGTAACAGTCAAGTGCAAGAAGTACATCGATATTATACATATATTATAAATATTTAAAAAATGCTAAATTTAGTACTTTTCTTTAAAACATATTTGTATTTACTATTTGTTCATATTATATAAGAGAAATTAATATAAATTATTTTCCCGTTTGACAAAAGTAATTGAAATCGCTTTAATTTTATCTGTATCATGACAACTACTATAACTAATATGTGATCATGAGTCTGTCATATTAGGTTGACAATATATTTGGCGTGAAATTAAAAAAACACGGTGTGTGTTATTTGTATGTGTTTTTGAGATAAACTGTGAACAATTCGATTATTGTTTAGTATAACGATGCATTATTTTGAAACTCAACTCTGGGACGTCGCGGAATATATTTAAATATTCACTGATGTCTCATACTTTATTTTTATGACGTTCCTTTCTTCAGGTCATTGAGCAATATATTTTGCCAAAATATTTTTGTAGCTTAATGCATTCACCACTTCCCTTGAAGATTTGGACATAGTCTGTTGAGACATGGCTGTACTGCATGCTCTGCCCACTATTCTATGGTAATTTCCACTAACAAAAAATGATAGTGTTATTAATATAAATAAAAACTGAAAAATACAATTACACACTTTGACACTGTATACTATTTGACAAAGAAAGTCACGAATTAGCTGTCGTTTCCACATAATGTGGGTTTGACCTTGCATTTTATAGAAATATCACTTCGTCGTTTAGGTCTCTTCATGACAGGGAAAAGCTCATCACCAATACGTCGAATAACTCCTTATACATTTTTTAAAGAAAATTATTAAATTTAGCATTTTTTAATTATTCATAATATATGTATAATATCGATGCACTTCTCGCACTTGACTGTTACGTCACAAACCGGATACACTCAACGACGCTGATAACGTTGGATCGTAAGTCGATCTTGATATTCGATTGATTTGGTTCAGGGGTACGAACTTTAGATCGAGTTGGAATCAGAAACAAAAGCAAAACCAAAACGTTTACGGGAGTAAGACTCCAGTGTTAAATGCAAAACGTTTCTTATACATTTGCCAGCGTCACCTGGAAGATAGTTTATTAACTAAGAAAATATTTTTATAAAAATATACGGCGTTCTAATTTTTGTTTCCATAGAAAATCCTTTACATCAGAAAAACACATTATCTCCTTATCTGTTATGATATTTACTATCACCGCGAACCGGTTCGCGGCAATCTCGTTATCGGAACGCGTGGCGAAAACAAATCTGGATGTGGATAATGTATTGCGAAAATAATTTAGATTTTGATCATTCATGTGTTGGAGCTGGTACACAATACCATACAAAAACTTAGTAGTTCGGTACCGTCTGTTATATGCTGTTAACCTTACACGTAACGTTATAAGTTCAATATAGTTTGTGTATAATCATCACTAAATAATCAATTCGCGGGTCGAGTTCTGTAGAGTCATTGTTGAAAAATGATTTCCGAGATGCTAATTTATTGTTTTTATAGCGACGCATCCAGCTACTTGTTCAATTTATTTAGTCATCTTAATTGCAACAAATTGTTGTTATGTTTTACGTAGATATTAAGTTGCTTGGTATGCTTTCGAAATTTACAGTCATTGTTACACATCGATTCAGTAACGGCAAGTTTTGTAATTCTGTAATTTTCAAAATCAAACTGACATGTTCCACGATAAGATAGTGTTAAATCTAAATGTTATTTCTTAATTGCAGTGAACGGCTAGATTACCTACATTTTTGATTTCCTAACTGGACCCCGGTATTATTTTGTTAGTGAGAAATTAATAATTTTACTTTGCCACAGACGTTAGTTGTTGTACTTCGAGATGAGAGACCTTCTTCAAAATGTACGACAAAGTCGCAAAATATCACTAAAGGACGCGGTAACGTTGCGAGAGCAACCGGTGCCTTGGTCTTGAAACCTCAGATACCAGCAGCCGATAATAAGCGGCTGTGTTTTACACTCGACTCACTCACGCGCGCGCCACAGACCGATCGCGGCGGTGCGCACACGTTCACGTGCGGTGCTCGTAGTGCTGGTGACGCGACGGACGCAGCGGTTGCATCATTTGTGAAATTGTTGTTTTCTAATTACAGTGTCGTACTTTGAGGTAAAAAACGCATGGAAAATACTTTTAACGTTGCATAATTATGTTAATTTAGAAATAACATATCGTGAAGCCATGAAATAATTGATCTAAAGTTTTAGTTTAAAACTGAAGTAAAAAAATATAAACGTATTTCTTTTTTCTTTTATCGAATGGGAAAATCTAAAAGATTGGTTGCGAACGAAGGGTCCAGAGTTCCCTTTCTAACATAATCAAAAATTAAAAGTTTATTCAATTCAATCTGTGACGTCTTACTATTATACTTCTGTACAACTCAAGGAATCATAGTTATATCTATTTTTGTCCAGGAAAACTCCCTTCGCAGGTAACTGGTACTTTGGCAATCATATTTTAAGGAGCTTTTATCCAGCCAGTGCGTACCTTAAGCGCCAGTAACTTAAAGCTTTGAGTGAAGGGGCATACTAAAATATTTAATTTTTATTTTATTTATTTAATTAATAATCTAAGCACAAATTTTTGCTAAGTGTCCCACAAAAATAACGATACATTTAATAAATTTTATTTTCATGTCGCAAATTTCTGCCCATCGCAACGCATCATTAGAATTCCTTGATAGTAGATAAATGTAAAGCATTTTCGTCAGTGGGTCATCATATTTCCGCCTTAGTAAATTAATGTGAGATACGGTAAATAATTAAGTTTAGTGATACAAGTGTGACTTAAACTGGTAACTAGGTACAGTACAGTGGATATACACTTATTCGTACAACGTTCAAACATTCGTTTATTTGCACCTGGAAACACACAATCAACCACGACACGCCAACAAAGACATTTTTCAAGGACTCGCAACCGGCATCCTTCGCTCGGTGGCCAAAGTAATTATTGTACCAACGGGTAACAGATTCTTTGTTTACCATATTATTATCATATATATTAAAGATAAAACGTTCACAAGTGTAGTATAAAAATTAGTAATTCCATTAGGTATTTGAAACTCGATATAAGAAATAGTACTTAATTTTTTAGTTAATTGGGCCATCTGTTTGCTTGCGTTTTTCTTCGAATTCTTCCAATAACATCCAGGGCCGACGTCATTATTTACTCTCGGAAGCGGTTTGAAACGTTACCACCAGCAGTTACTCGTCCAACTATGACCACGTCCGCAGTCGCTTAACTCGGTCGGTCACTTACGATCGACACCAATAGTCGGGCTCCGGGTGACCCATCATTTCATTAGGAGCGGAAAAACTTGGTTTTGTTCAACTATCCACTCCACTAGACTGGAATTTCGGGCATAAAACAGTCGACAATCCTTTTTTGTTGGGATAAAACTTATACAATTCTACTTCCAGGTCCTTGCAAATCGTAAAACATGTCAGCCGACAAGGTGTTCCACTCGAGGTCTCAGGGTATACCCTCTGAGGGTGTGAAGGATCAGTACGCCGACGGAAAGGCCGCAAGAGTATGGAAAAAGTATATCGGAGATGCCAATGAGCGCACGCAGAAGTACAAGGACTTTCTCACTGGCCTGCTGAGGAAGCATGGCTGCAAGAAGGTTCTAGATACAGCTTGTGGCACTGGGTAAGGAACATAGAAACACGTGTATTCCATTAGTACCAGTAGAGATCATCTCAACAAAGTTGCTACGAGCAACCTTATCGGTCGATAAGAAGGGGGTTTGGGTCAGCGATATGTATAGATGTGATGTTTCAGCTTCCAGTACTTCTGATGAATACTACAGTAGGTTCCAATTGAGCTCGAAATCTTTCAATTTTTATTTTCACTTCATAAATAATGACAAACGGGTGTATTTAGTAACAGTAGGGTGCACTTAATTAAAATAAATGGTCACCGAACCTCATCGTTAGCAACCTGGAACTTTTCACAATTTATAACAACAATGGACATGGCCTTCTGGTATATGTGGAATCTGCAAACCGCAGACACGGAAACATGCACACCGCGCGGGAAGGGCGTTTCACCACGTTACTTAGGTAGCCTTGAGCATGCCTGTTCCACCATGACGCTCTGGTGCAGAATTGTGGTGTTTAACGGTTAAATTATTGCAAGTTCCTTTGGGCGCGAAGGTTTCCGGTAAGATTTAACACGGTTGTCCGATTGTTATTATTAAATCGTAACTTTATTAACGTACGTCCGGACCCCGGAAGTGCTTTAGCGTCATAAGGCAATAATTTTACGAGTAAAAGAAAGGTAGTAAATAAAATAACTTGGTAGATTAAATATTAACGCGCAGAACCAACTCATCTGTAATGTTAAAATTGATATTGTCGTTAGTAATACCGCAAAAAATTAAGATGTATCAAGTGGGCAAATAAACTGTTGTTACGCAAAATAAAACAGGAAAGTTGGCATTTAAGTGCAGGTTACGAAAATATTATGCATATTTATGGTGGGACACAACAGATAAAATACAGTAGGGTTCCACGTGGTCAAGAGTAACAAAATATGTAGGTATGTATGTAAAAACAATATGGACTATATTATTTTATTACTAACAACATAATATATGGATATAAAAAAATCAATATATAACCCTCTGTGTACTATAATTGTATATAAAATAAAACCAGAACGTGCTAAACCTTGGCCTTATCAAATCATATTGACGTGAAAAGCCGCGACCTTTGTAGGCTACCAAATAAATTATTTATAATTATCAGGTTTTCATTTAAAATTACTCATATACCTTAAATGGGCCATTTCTTGGATGTTTTAGTGTTTCGTAGAGCACATTAAGTTGTCGGTCCCGGTACATAAATACCGCTCAGCCATTTTAGAAGCCATCGGAGATCATAAGAACTTCGGACCTTCTGTTAGAGACTATATATAATCTTATTAAGCTTCTCCGTTATGAAAAGTGACCTGAGCCCAGCGTCCTGCAGCGGAACGTAGGCGGCCTTTGGTTTATGAATCTATGGAGTTGAATAGGAAATCATTTAAATACTTGTTAATTTAATTTTTAAGCTAGCGCACTCGTTCAAGTTTACTCTCGTTTATCAGACTTTGATAAAGTTATATCATAATTTGTGTTGTTGCGTGTTATCGCGCGGTTCACGAGATAGAGTGCAGTGTGGACCTCACGTATTATTACTACAGGCCCGTGACGAAAGTGAAGTGTAACGAGACCACTTATCGTATGTCACCACGATCGATTTCGATGTTATTTATAACGCGATCTCCACTAACCACCGATCAAATCAACGGTCATTCTAGGTCACATTTAGAAAACATCAATTATTTTTTTTATTATAATACATTAACAAAAGAAGATTTATTGATTTTGTTTTAGTGGATTTGAAAGTAGATACTGTAATTTTATTTTATTAATGTGGTATAAATAATATGTTTTAAATGATTCCTAAAATCGTATGTAGAATAAGAAGGTAAAGATTGCGGTTTAATTTAAAATATATAATTACATGCAGCGTGATAATAATTTCACATTCGTTCTCCAAAGTTGTATGTTACTTTCGTGTAGCTGTCAGCAGAATTTCTTAACTCAGCGGATGCCAGAATAATGGTGCGACGGGAAAGGTACTGTGTACGTCCCAAATCTAGAACCATAATGTTATACAATAACATTTAGAATTAATGTGCTACGTAACAAAAATAAAATAAAAGAAAATATTTAACGAAACAATGTTTAACATTGCGCAACATATTGAGGGAAATCTACTTTGTTTTTTCGAGGGTGGAAACCTTCCAAAGGTACCCGGTGCCGTGGGAGCGACACCGGGTTATGTGGGATTTTTACCGCACAGAAACCCCCCCGGTGGCCTTCCTTTGCGCTATGTACAGGACTCCAGGATCTCCAACGGAACGCAACCGGAGTCCTGAGCGCCTGCCTCGCCAGGCTCTGCTCTTGATGAGCCTTCGCTCACCCCCCCACCTTTTGATATTTAGGACGGTACACGGCCACGTATACCGTCGTCCTCCCCGGAGTCGCTAACTGGACGGTTCGATCTCCCACCCTAGCCGCCCACAACCCCGGAAGCCCCCTTTTAGTCGCCTCTTACGACAGATTCTGGTCCCGAGCTACAGGGACGACGGAAATATGTCTTCCTTATCTAACATTGTACTTATCATACACATTTGAGCACAGCACAGAACATTTAGGATTTTATAGATCATACATGTATACAAGAAGCATCATATCAACAACAACATTACTTTTAATTGTAGCATAGATTCGATGATGTTGGTGGACGAAGGCTTCCAAGTGGTTTCAGTGGACGCATCGGACAAGATGTTGAAACATGCTCTAAAGTCGCGGTGGGACAAGAGAAAAGACCGCAGGTACGATGAATGGGGTATGTACAAAACTTTTCATTGTTACTCAAAACAATAATCGCTAGCATAAATGGTACCATCGCCACTACGCTGTTGGAAAGTATTCTTTGTCAGGACTTCAAACTATAAAAAAATAGTGTTTGTAATATTATTGTAACGCGCATCAGCCCCGCTTGACACTGGCAATTGTCAGTTATTACCATGAAGTATTCAATGAAACCATCGTTATACGTACAACGCGGACATGAATATCAAACCGGAATGTTTTATGTAGCCTTACGCTATTGAACTTTTATTCACATACCCGAAGTGGTCCAAGAGGCTGTGCATCGTTACGTCATCAGTGTGTTGCTAAAAGTCCAACACCTTCCAGTTATCGAGGAGGCGAGCTGGGAAACCTTACCGCAAGATGTAGAGTCGTTTCTTCCCGGCGAAACCTTCGATGCCGTGATCTGCCTCGGCAATTCTTTTTCCCATCTGCTGGACGAGTACGAAGACCAACGGACCCAACGGATGTGCCTGCGGAACTTCGCCGAGTGCCTGAAGCCCGGCGGCCTGCTTTTCATAGACCACAGGAACTACGACTCCATAGTTAACAGTGGTGCTACGCCTGCGCATTCTATTTATTATAATGTAAGTTTAACATCATGTGATGTTTCATGAGGTTGCTTGATAAATATATTTCTCTGCCAGCAGTAGTAACAACTGTGAATCCGTGCAATACGTAGGTAACCTATCTAATTTTCTATTTTGATTTCAAGGAATTCCTTAGGCCTTCAAGACCCATACGTGTGCGAGTTATGTGATGCCAAGTGACTCACGAACCACTTTTTGTGAGCGAAGCATTTTAGGGGCACCGATTACTTTTGTCGTAGAACATTTCCCTATGAATTAGTATGATCAAGTTTCAACTCTGGGTGGCTAAACTTAGATTTTTTTTAAATTCCTGTTAAACTTTTTAGTCAATTTCCGGACGGGAACAGATCTTTTAAGGTACTCATTTAAACTTCTCCATAATTCAAAAGCTCACCTCAATTCTATATAATGGCGTGGGGTGATAAATGTGTTTGTTTAATGGGAAATTAAACTACCAAATACTGAACTTTGTGATTTCAGAGCAAATATCCAGTGGACATCAAAACTTCGGTGCTGGTTGTACGCGGGAAACCCGAACTAGTGGCAATGGATTACTGTATCAACTCAACAGTTAATGGCGAAAAGAGGTGCTTCTTTTTAACATATTTGTATATCATACAAATGTATCATCCAACACCTTACGGCAATCCAGGTGGAGGAACTAATGTCCATCTCAAATGCCAGCAGCTCTTACCTTTCCTCAGGGCTACAAGCTGTCTGCTATCTAAGGTAGCGACGGGGGCCTGTTTTGGCGGGCACGGTTGCGCAAAATTTTGCCACTAGCGGCGCTCTGTCCAACTCCCGATAACCTAGTGGCTAAAGTCGGTCAATCACGTACAATCGACACGTACCAACGAACTGAATCTACTCTCGTACTCTACTAGAAGTATAATTTATATATAATTTGCTCTCAGTGAGTTCCGGCTGTGCTACTACCCTCACAAGCTGGACCAGTTCACCGCGATGTTGGACGAGGCGTTCGACAACAACGCGAAGCACAGCATCTACGCGGATTTTAAGCCTTTCGATGAGGTGACGTCACCCGCCTACTACATACATGTCATGCAGAAACTCGACTGATATTAAAATTTTGTCAAAGCAATCTTGAGTACTTACCTACAATATAAGTTAACGCAAATCCCATAACCATTTTTTACACTTATTTTATAACAGACAATATAAATTTCTCTTCACACAGTAATTTAATCTGACCTAATCCAAAACAAATTACCGATTGACAAAGAAGTAATACCGCCAGAAAATCTTGTCAAATGTTACAGACGCAACATCAAGGAGAATAAAGACAGAACAATAATGACATAAAATGCATTGTTTCAGTGTTTTTTTAATTTTCTGTAGCCATTGCGAGTTACACTGTAATCGGTCTTACTACTCTCAAACCTGACAACTCAAAATTCACTGCAATAATAATTGAAAGTAAACGCAAATGACTGAATAGCATTCTGTTATTTATTAAATACCAACAAACGTTGTGGACTTTGTATTTAAAATACACTTTATAAACCATTTATTTACACTTTATGTCACAAGATTGAAGATATCATTAAAAAAACTTGAAAAGAACTATAATGATTTTTTTATTTTCACCCGATCAACTACAAACTATTAAATCTATTTAATTGAAGTTATTCAATTAAATTACGTAGTCTGTCTAGATCCGTACTGTAAACAGAACTATAGCTGATGGCAGCAGTTAAAAGTAACAAGTCCTTAAAATAAAACACTTCATACAAAATGAAATAATTTATTCTAAAACAGAATATGAAAGTGAGAATTAACTTAAGATGTTGGACTTAAAGTAGGAGTTGAACTATACTAGTTATTACGATCCGACGATGATGTTATTGATGGGGATGTGTATGAGCTTCACAAAGAATCCGATGAATCCCATGATACAAAACCCAATGGCTGTGGCAATTGCAATCTTCTGGAATTCTGTAACCAAGTTGATTAGATTAAACACTAAATAAGGAAACAAAATATCAGGAAATAATTAAATGGTGAGATTTAATTTCATTCCCCTGGGTTCAAATTGTGCACATTGCTATGAGTTAATAACTTAATTAATGCACATTATTTTTGTCAGTTGTCAATAGCACATACAAGGCTGTTTTGAAATTTTAATACATGTCTATATCATGTCATCCTAGATTACATCTAGCATAATCTGATCACAATATGTTGAATAACATTATTAATTGTTTATTATTCAACAATTTTATCATGCAATTGGGCATTTCATAAGACATGACTAATAGATGAGTGACCATAATATTCTCTATTCTCCGATCTGACCACAACACAGATATGTTCATAACTATTTAAATTTTTTTTTCATCAACATAAGTTATTCTTTATCATGTGGGTGGTTGTGGAGACTAAACAAAATAACACAACACCAGTATTTGTTTAACAACATACACACTTGTAGATATCTGTATCATTTAACAAGAACAAAAAAACATTTTTTTATGATAATAGCTGGCAAAGAGGCAGTTGAGTCATCTGATGGTAAGTGGTCATCGTCACCCATGGACATCAGCAAAACCAAAGGTACTGTACTGGTAAATGTACTGTTACTGTAGGTAACTCCTGTACTATCAATTATATCACTGACGTGTTGTCACCAGGAAATGAGGAGGTAAGAAAGAAGGCACTGGCTCTCAAACCCTTAGCTGGAATATGACTAGTCGTTTGGCAGCTGAACCAAGCAAGAGGATGGCAGCTAGCCCGACAGACTTCACGTAAAGATAATAATACCAATAATAATATTAATAACTTAATAATAGTATTGATAATATAATCTTTATGCAAAGCCCTACCACCAAGCAGGCTGGCTTCTGTCGCCTTCTGTGCTACCATGTTCTGCCAGCATGGGATTGGAAGGAGTATTCTAAGTCACCCCAATATGGCCAAAATTCAATACAATCAATTACAGATAATATATGGTAACCTATAAAAAATAGAATTAGTAAACCGACTGTGGATCTACCATTGAATATGGAAGTTAAAATAAAACATTCACATTAACTGAAGGACAACAAATATTTCTAGTGATCATTTGATTAACACTAAAGCAGTAACAAATCAGAACATGTTCAATTTTGTTTTATATAATAATTCCTTTTATTATAGATTAGCAAACTGCCCTCGCTGTGCTTCAGGAAAACTATGCCTTATATTATTTTAAATTAATTTATAACTTCAATGTATGGACAGATTGTAATGAAACAAACTTTCAACTTTTAAGTGATGCTTACAGTAATACATTAATGTTCCCGCGTTCTTTCGACGTAGGAGTCTTCAAGTGAACAGGCTCTTATAAGTTAATGCATTCAACATCTCATGACTTCATCACCACTTTCTATCAGGGTTGTCAAGTAGTAACTTATTTTATGCAAAAAAAAACTAGAACGAAATTGGTTTAGCAGTTTTCAAGTTTCACGGGTACAAACGCACAGACAAAAATTCTAAGAACCATTGTTTTGAGTTTTATTAAGGTAATAAAGGCCCGCAACAATATTTTTTTCTCATATATCGTTAATGTACAGAAAGCGATCCGTTAGAATTTTATTATTAGTATATATTAAAGCCAACAAGGCAATTACTTTCCAGCCTCAAGAAATTAATAAAGCTCTAGGCTGCCTATCTATAGCTGGTCATTAAAAGGGATTATTTTATTACATGCTGAAATAGCCTACCTTTTCTGTCTGGCTTTGTGCATCTTCTGACTAGTCTTATGGAGTCTTTCGCAAACTGCTTGCCAGGTTCGACGAACTTCGCAATTTGGTCCATTTCCTGAAAATATTATAAATGATTGCTTAAAAGCCAACCAAGGAAAAAATATGTAAGGTATCGTTATTTAACCATTAGGCAATTCAATATTACTTGTTTTAATATTTAATCACTGAGTTTGTTCAGTAAATTTCACTAAAATGGAAGAAATTACAACATTCACTAATAGTAACCACACAAAAATTTATTTGACATGACAAACAAAAATTATAGACGTCAGCCACGTCTCATGACGTTTTGTAGATGTACGTCACGTCACCATATTCTCATGTTTGGATACATTGAATAGATTTTTTTTTTATCAGCTGTAACTATGAAGACTACTCTTGTCTATATCACTAGACTAGCGGCCAGCCCCGGCTTCGCACTAGTGTACTTTCATTTTTAAACATATTGAGATATATTCATAATTTAACTTGATAAATGTTCTCTAATATTGTAAATACATAATTCATATCGTGTTTGATAATATTTATATACAGTTTTTTTATGTTGTGACACATTTATAGTTAGATATATCAATTGTATGTTGCCCCAACTGACTGACTGTTTCCTTACAGCCTTAGAAACGACAAAGATTAGACATCAATTTTACGACCCCATAGCCTAGTTGGTAATGACCCTGCTTCCCGAGCGACCGAGTGGCAGACATTTATGTGACGTCATGGGTGTTTGTAATGTCATATTTGTATACATTCATTTCACCCGCAACACAGGGAATCCTAGTGCAGGGGTGTGAGTGTGTAAACAATTATCGTAAGACATCAACACATGTAAAATACCTGCATCAATTTATATGGCGATAAATAAAATAGCAAATGGAATTTTTGTTATAATTAGATACTTACAATATTCTCCAATTCAACACTTTGTGGGTTGTT
>DWPT01002782.1:0-15535 GCA_018251895.1 Agathymus mariae mariae | reverse complement strand
TAGATCTATTCAAACTTTCCCGGAAGCCATCCAGCGTGTGATATCGAGTACAAAAGGATTTTAGACGATCTTACATAAGTCTGAACCTAATATCAACGCACCTGTGTTTTCTCATCCCAACATCCAGCAGTCTCATCTTGAGATAAAATATAATGGTACTCAAGACTTGCCTTCACACTACGTTACCTTATTAAAGATCCTGTAATAAGTTTAATAAATCTACAAGTTACTCACAAACGAACGTTTCAAGTAAACTAATTATAATTACAATGGTAGTAATTGCAATCTCGGAGCGTCCTGACAAATGATTTATGGTTTGTTGGCAAACACCGCGAGTTGCTGGTTGTCAGGTTGTCAGGTTGTCAGAGCCAGGTTGCCGCTAATGGGCAATTTATTACGGATTATATAGATGCTCTTAAATGTTAATAGCTTCGCAGCGTTTGTAGGTTTTCACGTAACCTGGTCATATTGTAATATCGCTGTCCGCGGCGTTGCAAATACTGGGAAAATTAAACATAACCCCATCTCATATGGGTCAAAGATTATCCTTATAATTATGTAGTGTAGTGCATTAAATGTCGGTCCCTCGCTCAGTAAATCTGCGGTCAAATTGTGCACGTATGTTTTGAAATAAATTTTCACTTTTGTCGCTATAGAAGAACACTGTACGGCTGTATACTTGACTGTTGTCCATGTTTTCAACAGTATCTGATGTCGGTCAGTGTGATGTGACACTGTGACAGACATTATCAACGTCTTTTAATTTGCAAAAAGACCGACCCAACAATGAGCCAATATTTTTAGTAACGTATTATTAGTAACACGTGAGTAACACTAGTGGATGACTAAAATCAGTAGTAACAAAGGAACTGCTAAGTATAACTTGATATTGACACGATGGCACTATAGTTTCATCGGGCTATATTTGACCTTAAGTACCGGAAGGTCTAGTCGCGAAATGTTTTGAATATGTCAGTCTTGATCACCAGTTAACACACACAATGCTGACATTCACACACACACATACACACACTGTCACCGTCACTTTCTATCTGACATTTGAATGAATTATCTGTGTCTAAGTTTGGAAGACGTATATAATTTCTCTGAAATCAGTCGTATTTTAATTTGACATACACTCTAGTGTTAACGTTAGTTTTAATTCAGCTAGTCCTTACTATATTTTCCTCTGTCGCGAGTTCGATAGCGTAGATAACTAATATCCAATTAAACTGATTCATCTGAACGACAAATCAAACGTTATTCGAGACAATTTTACTAAATATTGGAGTAAATAACAACAAATCTGACAACAAATTTAATAGTAACAAAATTTTGTTTTTTATTCTTGTTATTAACATCGCGTTAATAATCTGAGTCAAGGCAGAATTGTTTTAGTTTTTGGGTGCACCTCTGCTAGACATAGACAAAGTATCCTTTCTGTATCAATCCAAAGGTTTCAGTATGTGTCCAATGCGCAGTACTGAATAAATATGATTATCGTTTGTAATCGAAAATAATAGAAAGCTTACCATCGTCGTAGATTCCACTGGCCTCGTCCCTGGCATTCTCCTGCAAGGCTCTCGCGATAGCCTCTGGGATGGGGGGCGGGGTGGGGAGATGCGCTCCTTGAGCCTGGAAGCCATTGACGTCAGCGGTGTATCTGACGTTGTACACCTGGCCGTCGTCTCCCGTGTAGGAGTAGCCGCCCTGCGCCTGGATACCATTGGCTTCGTGACCTGTTTCCTCAGCTTGAATACCTGTAGAGAAACCAATTTAATTACATTTATATCTTCAACTGATGTATGGACTGAGCGTTCAGCACGGGTGATTGTCCGATAGAAGCAAAACTTCTTGCATTTCTGTGTTTCGGAGGTGACGTTTAAACTGTTTATCAGTTGACACTGGAGCAACAAGGTATCTGCTCCGCACTGCTGATGTATTAGTACAGAACTTTAGTTACGAGTTCAAATTGAAGGCCTGTAATGAATCACTATTATATTAAGGCCAAATTCACTAACAGGCTTCCAATCTTATGGATGGACGGACGACATAGACAATTAATTAATCTACAGAAAATAATGATAAATTATGATGATACACTATATTAAAATACATAAAACACATATGAAATTAATGGACATCGCTTATAATTTATCTCAAAAGGAAAACACGATCTTAAAATGTTGGGATTCTAAAATATTATTGATACTAAATATAATTTTTGTACTTAACAAAACAAAACATTACTATTGATTATAAAAAGAAAATTAAATGATTAAGTTTAAGTACCGTAAATTAACAATACATAATAATAAATAACACTAAATAATTATAATCATTATCACACTCAAATCATGAAAAATACTACACTTAACAACCTTAAAAAGACTAAATTTAATCTAGATGACCTTACACCAAAATAATATACTAATCGATTTGAACTTTTCAAATAGGAAATGAGGATGTAATATTCAGTTACCCAGCCGTGTTGGGAGTGAACTGAATACCGTGACGACCTTGACTTTAACTATAGCAGATGCAATGGGTGCCTCTAATAATAGTGATTTGAAGCGCAAAGAAACAACTTTTAAATTCTTCAACAGGCGCGCCGCGCTGTTTAGCAATGAATGTTAAAGTTCACACAAACATCGAAGACTAAAATTGTTTTATTTTTATTTATATTTTAATAAAAATCAGTCATAGTATATGAGACGCGAGATCAAATCCAATATGACAAACGAGCAGACGAGACGACGGGTCTCTCTATATTATTATTGGTATTATTGTCTTTCCGTGAAGCCCGCCTGGCTAGCTACCACCCTCCTGCTCGAGTCAGCCGCCAAACGACTCGTCGTGTTCCGGCTGGGGGCTCGAGAGCCAGTTCCTTCTTTTTACCTTCTTCTCATCCATGGGCGACGGTGACCACTTACCATCAGGTGGCTCGTCTGCTCGTTTGTCGGCTATTACCATAAAAAACCTAGTGGTGGAGGAGAAATGTAAGAGACGACTGTTACTGACAAACTTCATGAGCCGCTATTATGCTTTGGAGAGCATTTTAATATGTAAAGAGATACATCGTTACCCTTGTGTGACTGCATGGAGTCCGATTTCCTATTAAAACAATATATATTAATAAGGTCCAGTTAACATAATTATGGTCAACTTAATGATCCAGAGTTTAAAAAAATATTTGAGGTTGACATACGTCATCATCAGACTCATGACGCATGACTGAGCTCAAATCACTTCTGAAAAAGGTAGAGGGTTATCTTAAATTGATTGCATACCTCCTTAGCCATCTGTAAGGTTCCATTTCTAAGCTATTTTAAGAAAACTATCGAGAACATTTTGCAATTTTCTTCACGACCCACTACAAGGAAGTTAATTATACCCAAAAAAGCACATTGTCTCAACAAACAAAAGATACCTGCAAGATTATGTGACCAACCACAAATCTTTCGCTCAAATAACAAATACAGACCAAATAACAGAAATACCTCCGGAAATTAATAACGAAACTTGATTAGTGCTCTGAACTTCTTTATATAAAAAAATCACAAATTACTATTACGAAAATAGTTTGATAGTGATGTACCTACCGACATTGAAATGAGCGAGTTATATTAAAATCATTGTATAATTATTACATTATAAACAGGTAGAACACATTTGTTACATCGTTACAAATAACATTCGATTCTATTGACGTCGTTACTAATCGATTTAATGACACTTACGCACAATCCCAACATAAATGTAGAGTCGTAATTAAATTATTCAATAATAATATGCTGTATATTATTAATACTTATTGCAGTAAATCCTTAAAGGATTTGATAGCATTATGAAACAAAACCTTTTCAATTCGTAATGTAAGATAAATAATAATAATATGTTAAAAAACATCTGAGAACATGTAATCAAATTAGTTTATGATAACATATTAGTAAATATAAAAACTCAACTCAAAAAAGGCGATAAGTGATTGAAATCTATTCAGTTACGTGAAATAAATGGTATAGAAAACGCATTCACTCTGGTTGAATCATTCTATCTTTAACGTCACACGCACGGTTAATGTATAAAGATCTTTACTACTACACACTAACACAATTCTATATTTATTAAAATACGTTCTATTCATTTAAATTAAATTTAAATATAGATTATCTGGAAATATGATAAAACATTGGTAGTCTTAACGAATTTTATTCTCAATACTAGATTCCGACATCGGACAGATGAAATAGCATCAATATCCACGACAGCCGCCAGCCAAAGTTGAGTGCTCTAGATAATATATAGCAGATAGTATGTCTGTCCAATGGTCCTATAAAACGTTGTGATTAACAAATAACGCCACTTGTAGGGCAGTGGAGTGGAGTCATTATCTAATGACATAAAGTCATCGTTATTAATCAGTCTGTTGTTATCTTTGCGGCATTTCCGAACTGATTCATACTTCAAAATACTGTATTATTTTAGTTTTAACAATATAAAATTAACTCACCGTTCTCAGTGTCATAGGCGAAGTGATAACCTTGCTCGTTGACATCTGATACGGATCTCAAGATAGCCGCGTTCCTCTCTAGCGAAGCCCTGGGCCTCTCCTGGCCGTAGTAGGTCCGGTATTGGGGAGCTACATAGTTGGGGAGTGCGCCCGCGGCACAAGCTCCGATGAATGCGGCGAGGATGATCTGGAAAAATATTCAATTAAAATTCCAGGCAATTTTTTTTATTTAAAGTGCTAAACTGTTTATGCAATAAGTTCATTGTATTCAAATTGAACGTAATTAACATAAAATAAACAATTCAACCGATAAATAATATGTAGTTTTGAAAACACTGAAAATTTTTGAATCGTAAATTATTAATAGAATTAATGAGACAGTAATTTTGATAGCATTAATACATAAATGGCTTATTTGATTGTATAGTTGTTATTTAATTATTAAATATTTAATTTAATGTTATATTCTAAACAATACAAAGAAAAAATGGAAAAGAAAACCGGACGAAATATACGAGAGAAATTAAAAATAATTCCAATAAAACCCCTTATGATGCCACTGACCCCGACGAATATTTGTTACTTAATAATTACTTTTCACAAAAATATATAATTGACTTTTTGTAATGTCGTAATAAAAAAATTAAATTATTTAGTATTTTTGGAACTATGATAAACTTTAAACGGTGACCAAATCCTTTGTTAGTATTGGTTAGGTATCAGTGTTAGTTATTACTGTAACACATTTACTTAGTAAAATATTTGGTCATAAAATTACTAAAACATATATAAACATAACTTATAAAATTATCTAGGAATAAAAACAGAGCCTATCTACTTGAATTCAATTACCAGTTAACACAAAATATATAATGGAGCCTATATTGCAAGACGTACCAATTTCATGTTGTTCTCTTCGAATATTGATAGTCGAATGTCTTCAGCGGGAGCCCCATCTGCTTATATAGGAGTTCGGTTGATGGAAGACCACTGCCAAGGACACTAGTAGGATCTCTGCAATAGAGATCATAACGTACGCTAGCCCACAACGCTTGTATCACAACTGAGAAACACACTTGCTATTTGCATACCAAACCCCTACGAGGTATGGGCGAAAGTCGGCTGCGCGTGAATCTAGACACGTTACTCGTGGGTGGAGCATTGTAAAGATTGGATCTTTACAATTTCATTTTTACTCGACTAGGCAAGGAGGTTAATGTTAGGCGTAATGATATTTATTTTTGCCAATTAATTTTACATTCCTTTGCCGGTTGAAATTGAAAGATTTCGCTTCCTGTTTATTATTTATTTTTTTCTTAAACATTTATCATTAATTTCGAAAATATTATGTAGTAGTTTAATCTATAGTGACTGTACTTTATGCGCCTGGAAAATTTAGGAATAAGGATGTTATAGAAGATTGTTTATTCTAGTATACTTCCATATTTAACACTCCACTTAAATAAGTAACACATTTGTAATATTTAATACCTGTTTAACGGTTCACAATTGTAATGTGTTCACAATTGCAATAGAAAAACAGAACATTCGAAGCTTTCAAAAGTTTCAACTGTAAACGAACATACTTTGAAAGGCAACAAAAAGCTTACTTGCTTGAAGCAATGTTGGTTTACTACAGAATTACAAGGTCACTAAACTGTAATTCCTGCAGCTACCAATCTCCACCCAGCTGTACTAAATTTTTAACTGATTCAACCATTAGTCTTAATTAAGAGACAATTAGCGGCTACGAATGATGTCTTCATGTCGACATGAGTTTGATAAATATCCATATGTATTATTAAATTATGTATGTATATGTGACCAGGAAAAAAACTTCTTGAGAGTCACTTACCACTTCTTCCGGGACCACGCACGGTAAGAATTTGTTTAAGTGACAGCGTTATTTGACTTTCGAAAAGTGTAAAAACTAACTTTGAATAAGTTTCATCTTATTAATTCCTGCACAGATGCGTATCAAATTCCAACCTTGATCAATAAAACGTGACATTTTGTTTCAAACCACAAGAATCTATCTCGCCACTCTTCGCTATCACATCCGACCTTGTACTGTAATCGGCTTTACACTAGAGGTGAAAGAATACTTATTGTTTGACTGCAAAAATTAGGTCTTCTATGAAGGCGGCTATATTTTTTGGCATTACAGGTGTGGCTGTTAGAAACTTATGTAACGCAAGACATTCCAATAGGTTTTACGATTACCAAAAAAAACAGATCAATCTTTATTTCTCTCTTCTACCCATATCAGTGTATTACATAGACATAAACATAGACAGTATCGACGAAGCTCACAGAATTTGCTATCTGAACACTGACAACAGTTGTAGAAGACAGGTTCCTGGGTAACAAAAGGAACAGAATTCTCTCAACCATTTGCACTTGTAACCTAAGGAAGACGACACGGAACAACGACAATCTATCACTAGCTAACTTTAATAACTTTAAAATCAAAACTGATTACTTTAACAAATTGAAATATACATAACGGTGCAGCCTTTCGTGGTTAATTATAATACTGACAGCTTTATTAATATAATTATTAACTTGTGATTGTATTTCTAATTTAAATTTAGTTTTTAATTAATAGCATTTAAGTATGTTTTTAATGTTTGTTCTCTAGAAATAAAAAGAAAGTAACATAATCAAGATTATTCACGTAATAACTATGAAACTTATTTATATTGGCAATGATATCGAACATCCTAGTCAAACAAATGGGTTAATTACAACGTAGAAGTAATAATAAATCAAACAGTGTATTTTTGTTTAAAATATTATTAAGGTACATACCTGCCATAGCATATCGCATTTTATTGCATAATATTCCAATAACACATACTTGATTTATTTGATTGATTCTACTAAAATTATATCCCCCGCAATGTAATGATATTTTTATTTACGACACAATACTAATGATAATGAATCTAAATCCCTCTCGTCGTGACAGATAATGTATATTCATTTACGTATATTTTTGTACAAATACTCGACCAACCAGCATATAACACGAACAGAGTGGAGAACCCCCTTATTACTTTCGACATTGCAATCAAATAATGTTATAAACATTTTACAGTTATTCTAGGTGGAGGGTGGTGGTTATCCAAGCAAGTAAAGAACACCACCAGTATGTATAAGTGCTGTCAGAATTAAACTGGGTGGTAGAGTGTCCACTCACCTCCGACAGAAGAGATTACGCACCACAGCCTCGTCCGTTGTTCAGCGGGGTGCACCACGAACATGGGAGCTTGGCTTAGACAGACGATGCGGAGATATATACATTACCTGCTATAAAAAGCAATATATATGTTGGCTTATAATATACGTCATAAATATACATCATACTTACATCATAAATATGTCAAATTATATTCAAATCTGTTTTACGGTATGTAACAGACAAACAAACAAAATTTATGGACCAACAAACAGTTACCGGTTTTTTTTTTACCTATAAGTTAATATTTGACTATAGTTTCACCTAGTAGATAATAAAACTTACTAGATAGTGAAGGACAATACAGACTAAATTAAAAAAAAAGTACAATTGCACAGACAGCCATAGTCCCGATACAGATTTTCAATACTGTAAATAAATATGACGTCATGACATAATAACACTTGCTATAAAGAAAAATATAAACAAGTTAACACAATAAGCATTCTCAATCTTCCCATCGAAGATAACTGAGCTATGTGTCAGTAGAATTCATTGTTTCGCCCACGCGTGGGCCATGTCAAGGCTGGCGTGATTCACTTAGGAAGTTTAGGAGTCTCCAAGTGTAAAACTGCATAGAATCTTCTATTAATGGGCTTGATTTATAATTTTTTTGCTATTAGCTATAATTATACCATACTCATCTTTTATGTTGGTGATAAATGAGCAAACAAATCACTTCATGATAAGTGGTCATTACCGTATGTAATACTAAATACATCGACAACGCGTTGTTAGCCGAAATTCAATCGAATGACCCCATTTATTACCGGAAATACTGCAACCTGAACACACACTTTTACACACTCACACCCCCGCACTAGGATACCCTGTGTTGTGGGTGGCATGGACGTACACAAATATGAAATCACAAACACTCGTGACCCGAGAACATACATTTATCTGTCACGTAAACGTCTGCCCTGGCCGAGAATCGAACCCGGGACCCCTCGCTCAGCAAGCAGGGTCACTACTGGGCTATGGGGTTAAAGTCGAGTTTAGTTTTTTATATAAGAAAGCGTCATCGAAGCGAGTGATAATTAATTTTTAATACGCACATTTGAAAAATTCGTAGTACGTGCAGAATTCAAACTCGAGTCCTCTGTACGGGAGAGGTGTCTTTATTTATTGGCAGTACACCACAAATTGTACTGTTCCTGAGAGCACTGTATCCCTAGGCTCTCCAGTAAGTAAACGCACTCTCAACAATGCAGTCCTGACACGATTTCTTACAAAACATCAAACATTTACAGAATGACAGTGTAAGCGTTCAGATTGTTCGGTAATTTGTACAAATAGCAGCTGGCAACGCAGACATCTTCGCCGCGATTATTCTGTCATCCCTAAAACACGCCTCAAAGCTGCAGCATTTTCAATTTGTACCGCGTACCAATTTCGACGTCTCAAGAATGGAAATTATATTACCTTTAAACTGTATACCTACTCTATGTTTATATATTTTTACTAGCAATCTACCCTCGTTTCAGAAAAACTACGCCTTACACTTAGAAATAGCACCTGCATTGTTTTAGAAGTGTTTTTTTCGTTCTATGAGTTACAAATTAAAATATTAATTTGTAACTTTTTTATTTATGGACGGATTGCAATGAAACAAATTGTAAGTATCAAGATGCTTACTGCAGTACACTGGTGAAAACTATAACAACACCGCGAATAAACAGACATATAGACAAGCAAAGAAAACTTCTAACAACTATTGTTTTGAGTTATATCAATATTAATCTGTTAATAAAGACCCCTACTAGTAGTTTTTCTCATAAATCCTTAATTGTACGTTAAAGCGATCGGTTACAATTTTGTTATATGTAAAGACAATAAAATTGCCTTTAAACCTGAGAGGGATTCAAACAAGCGGAGTAAATCAATGCCGGTATTAATGATGCACTTAACCACAAAATAGAAAGATACTCATGGTTCCAATGCGTAATCCATTTGTTGGATAAACATCGCTGCAATAGTCGCTCTATGATTGTAATTAAATAAATTACCTCTCAACGTAGACATATAAGACACCTTTATTATACACGAGTAATATTTGTTGAACGATTATTTCTGGCGTTATGTCTGATTATATTTGTGTTTTTTTAATTGTTAGAACATCGACTACAGGGTCCACCAAACGCACATCTCTTGAGTAGTAGCAACGCTTTACCATCTCAGAAGGGAGCGGAAAACTACATATTAACCAATCCTGTCGTTGTCGTTGTCGTTGTCGTTGTCGTTGTTTAGTCACCCAAAAAAAGATAATTCCACATCTCAAGTACGCTTTAATAGTAAGTTAGTAAAATAGTGTTCTATACTAGCGCGCAAATAATTAGAGGATTCACTTAAATGCTTTAGCATTGTATTGCGCGATGTTCCTAAGACATACGGGTAACAGTCCAATAGTTAGACAGACAAATCACTATCATCACTGTTATGAATAATTCATTACTTCATTCCATTACGCTAGAAGCTTTAAAATAATCGTTACTTGAACAACAAAACGTTATATACCAACGTAAGTATTAAACAGTGAGTCGACGTGGTTGTTAACGACTATATACTTTTGATGATATCTGACCTTTGTTGTGGCCTGTAGCGCATTTAGTCGTGACCCTGTCTCCTGTGGGTCGCAGGTTTGATTCTCGACCAAAGCATTAATTTAGATGGCAGATAAATGTTTGTGTTTCTAGACATAGGAGTATGTGGTGTGTCTGTTTGTCAGTGCCAGCCGCGACACGGGATATCCAAGTGTTTATTATTATTTATTTAAAAGTAATCGAACTATATTCATCGTAAACGATCGACTTGTTGAGTACAGTGCGTAGTCGGTTGGACGATGCTGCTAACTATAAGTTGCCATTGTTATCGGTAGATCGTTATCGCCAGTCACGTAGATAGTTGGGTTGGCTATTAACGTCGTCACTAACTGACACTGGATTTCGTAGAGTCGACACTAGGGTAGATCTGTATCCGACAGGATCTGTTGATGGATTAAAGCCCATTGGTATTTGTAATTGACAGTAAGTTTTATTCGGGAGTTTCATGTCCATTTTTATTCCTTGATCTACCTACGACAGGGGTTAGATGAAGCAAAGTTTAAATTTAAAATATCTACTTGGGCTTCAAGAATTTATGACAGACAAATTTTGTAAAAGAGACTGACCGCCAGGCTGCTATCCGGTTTTGGATATCGATAAATATTATTAATTAAGAGTAGACCCATCAAAAAAGCTAGTCACCAAGGTTAACAATCACATGTCCTTGAAGTTATGCTCGAATGGACTATATATTTTTAGGGTTCCGTGCATTCAATATAAATAGACAAAGAAAGAAAAAGACATGTTTATTCTTAAGGTTCTTATTCTTCTTGTTAAAGTAGAAGGTACTCAGGCATTAGCGTGGTGAAGCCACACCTGCCTGATATTTCACTCCGACTCGTGCTCCCTAGTAATTCATACAAGCTCCTTTCAATATAATTAAAATTGCAGTTTCATATTTACACGCTAACATAATAAATATTAAGTAAATATTTGAACTTAACAAGCTAAGGCGGCCTAGAATGCCCTCCCCAAATCCACGCAAGCAAAACAGGTGTCGGTTTTTGCTCTGTTGATTCCCCTCCGATTACACAGATTCTCATAGAATTCGCACTCACTCTGTATACACACATAAATACCTGGATGGGTAGCTTAACAGATAATAAAAAAAGTGCTTACATATTGAAAAATTTACTATTCCCTGACATTACTCAGCAATAATAATTTAAGAAACACTATAGTTTATAGGAAACTATATGAAAATTTTATATACATTTAAGTGGACATAATTGTTGTATATTCAACAATATGTAGCCTACGGCGAGACCGATTTGAGCTTAACCGATACATCGTTTGCGAGTTTCTCATCGGCATATTAATATTAACGCCGCCAATTAAGGCTTCGTTATTAAATGTCTTAGTTACGTTTTGATCATTCTAAGATGTAATGTTAGAAATATTAACACAATTAGTAGCGGCTATTAACAATTTATATCGAAAATATACACGAAGGTTTTTGTCGAATTGTTAATTGCGAAGATAAGATATTTGCTTCTATCAGGGGGATTTTAAATGTCATCAAAAAAACTTAAAACCTAAGTAAATTATCATCATACGTGGCAATAGTAGGCTTGTATCTTGTTTTGTAATGACAATAATGAAGTCCACAGTCGGACACGCTGGTAATACGTGGAATACCAGACTACATCTTAAAAACTTTGTTATTAATTCCTCACCTTTTTTTACCAAACAAATAAATGAAATGAAAAATATAGGGGTACATGGGGATTCTAATCCCTGTCCTCCGTACAGTATTTCACAACACTTGGCCGTCGCTACAACGTGTAAGTACTACGAATACTCGTATATAGTGATCGAAAGTAGAGTTAATTTAAAACTATATTCTCTCTAATTTATGTACTATTATCATCACTTCTATCACAATCCACATTTAAACAACATCAATTATGTTATCCAACTATACTTAACTAAAAGAAATAACATTGAACAGACGTAAAAATCAGACATTTGAAATTCTACTTTATAACTCAACATTTCCACAATTTTTTTTATGTATTCCCCATTTACACAATAAAATAAGTAGACACAAATAAAACCACTGTATGTCAATTAAGGTTCAAAGACTGCCTAAACTATAAAACATAATATTATGAAATAAAAGACACATACACACACCTGGCCAGACACATCTTATAACATTAGGGCTTTAAAATGACTTTATTATGCTAAGTTTATTGAATAGATTACTGTACGTTAGATACATAATCTGCACCGCGAGATGAAGAGCTGATACCTGAAATACAGGCTTATTCACTAGTTCAGACATAAGACAGATATGTTGTATTCTGCACTACGAAATAGGTCGTCGCTTGTACAGCTGTTTTTATAAAGTAAAACCGTTAAATGTCACAGTGCTGGCTCTCCTCTCACATCGGACGGTTAACGTCCGTAGTCTTGTATGTGGGGCAGCCAACTTAACGCATCTTCGAAAACATTATGATGAACTCTTTAATAGGTAAATATCACAATGTTTTCTTGCGCCGGTGCAAATGCAAGTCTCAAAATCACTACGTAGATGTTCCTTCGACTCATACCAAAAAACAAAATGATTCATGATGTTGTAAAAGAAAAACATAAAAAAAACGTCTGATAAAAACGAGGAACAATTGTTTTGGGTGTAATTAAAATTTATGAATGTAATGATGGTGTAAATCATTTCATTTTCATGATAAACATATGAAAAATAAACTAAATAACTAAAATAAATCAAATTTTTAGGCAATTTTAATATTGTATTATTTATTTTAAAATATATTCTGTTTTATAATCCTCATCGTATTATCAAAATACGTCAGCCCTAAAGGCCAAGCTCTACAAAGGTTGGTCTAGCTTGCAAAACCTCTAAACAATAGCCATGTATAATTTATAAAATTAAACCGCTGTTAATATGAAATCATCTACCCGTCATGAGTCTGCTGTCAACTAACAGAGTTACATCATAGGGCAGCATGAATCCTGGAGCGACTTAACTTACTGCGACATTTACAATCTATCTATAATATAAATCTGTAGTGCCTCACCATTATATTCCATTTTTATTGTCATATCGATATTTGTCTGTCTGTGGGTTCTTCTATAACTCAGGAACGGGTGGCCGATTCTAATAAAAATTGGTATGTGGTAAGATCAAGTGATCGCACAGATGATAGACTATATAAAATATCAGTGAATCTAATGATAACAGAAACGCAACTTGATCCGCGCAATTTAAAAACTTACTTTATAATTCAATCATGGTTTAAAATATTTTATATTTTAATGCTTATGGTTTAAGAAGTTTTTTTCGCCGCTTCTTCTCTTCAGTGTCAAAGCACTTGAGGTAATGTACATACTCTATGCGACTGTTCACAATAAAAGTGTTCAAAACTGGCCACGTATCTGCATTTATCATCGCCTTCACAAACCATAGCCGTCCCAGTGCTTGGCTCGGGTTCCTTCTCGAAAAGTACTGATTGGCAAACTTCTAATACCTTTGAAAACAATTTGAGATATCTTACGTATGCAGGTCACCTCACCTGATTTCGTACACCGAAGCAATCGATAATTTGTATCAAATAGTATTATACTATGATAAGTTCGAATTCGTTCAGGGTACGAACAAGGTCCCCCTAAATGGAAGATCGGCGACTTCCACAAGAATCCGTACAGATAGATTTTAAACCACTAACTGTAATATGTTATTTTAAACTTAACAACAACGACAACAATTATTGACAAAATCAAAGTGCATGAAGACTGATGAGCTTAAGCACGCCACTTGTTGCAGAGCCAATATCATAGTATCCGATATCCGGTGCAGGGCTGTCAATTGTTTGGATTATAAAAAGTCGCGTCAAGCCCCAATCGGACTTGGATGGTATGAATTTTCCTATAGAAAATATATTTTAATATTTTGCACTCAGTACTTTTGGAGTGATGATTAATGTGGATGTCAAATTTCTGTGTATTTTCTTGAATATATTTTAAGCTATGTATTGAAAAAAATAAAAATATCTATTATGTCCCCATAAAAAGTGTTTCATTTATGACACTTATTGCAAATGATGTTTTTTTTATTAGACCATTTTTATACACAAATTCATAATTAATTTCTCAAATTTACGTAAATTTCATAAAATACAAAATATACACAAACATATTTTACAGAACCTTTAATACAATAGCCATATTAAGGGTAGACCAAGTCGGTATTAAAGGATATTTCTGTTCCATCTAAAGATCCATCTTACAGTAACAATCAGAGAGAAAATATTACCTAAACAAATACTTTTCAATTTCACTTTATTAAAAAAAAAACTGTATAATATTATTAAGGTTTAATTTATTTTTCATTAACGAAATATTTATGTATAACAAAAAATTTTGTTCCACAATTTTATTATTACCTTACTGTTGAATAAGAATCACCACAGCAACACCTCAATCTATAAAAAAATATAAGCATAAGATATCACGCAGTATTATTTTTTTTTTCAATGATTAGTAATGATTGATAATAGTACTGATAGTCAGTAATAATTAATAAGTTTAATACGTAATATAAGTAACATGACAACTTACAATTTAGAAGTATACCTACCTGTTTGATAATATTTAAACATACAAAATACATTTACGATACCATAAATAGCAGAGCGTGGTTTCGATCCACGGACCTCTGGGTTATGGGCCCAGCACGCTTCCACTGCGCCACTCTGCTGATATGTGAAGTAAACGAAATATTGAAACGTATTTCTCTGTATATTACTGGAGCAAATTCCTTATCCTATGATAGAAATTTCACTGCGAATTTATTGTTAGTAACCGAATCGAACGTTGGAAGCTGTTAGGCTTTTAAAGACTTACATAGAAAATATTTGATATTTTTCTATAAAAATTACAGAATATTGAAAGATTTTACAAAAATCCACTCACGGCCAAGGAAGTAGGCACGGACGAAATAAGTGTTCATTATACTTTTTGTTACAATAAGTGTTGTGGCTAACATATAAAGAAAACTATGATTCAGAGCGAGTTCCATCCGGATTAAGCTGGATAGTACAGAGCCCAGCAGCCTGCTTAATAATAATACTGATAACATATCCTTACGCAAAGCCCTACCACCAAGCAGGCTGGCTTCTGTCGCCTCTTACGACACCCTGTTCTGCCAGCATGGGA
>DWPT01002781.1:0-15538 GCA_018251895.1 Agathymus mariae mariae | reverse complement strand
CGTGTAAAGCAGCGCCACCACTACTTAGGCGATCCCGTAGCTCAGTAAACCGTGATTTGCAGAGCACGTGGTTTTCGTTATGACGCCTGATCGAAACATATATCTATCTATCTATCCTTACAGTTGTCTTAGAGACACAAGAAAAACTGCAAACTGTTTGCTATTTTTACATCAATTAAATGCGTGAGTACAAGAATTAGTACTACAACTTGTTTGAGTGAAGAAAAACACCATGAGGAAACTTGCGTATCTATGAGTTACTTATGATGCTCTGGAAGGTGGATGAAGTCTGTCAGTCGGCACCGGGCCACAGTGATGAACTTATACGTAACCATTTATAGTATCCTTTACAATGTCAGGGGTGACCCAAGTTCACTTTACTTCTTCCATCGCTTCTAATATGTACTTCATCAAGAAGAAACATATTACACGCTATCGCATATATAATTGCATGTTTATCTATAGCTTAAGGACTATTATAATGGCAGATGTTCTTGGGTCTATCTTTTCTGCTTGATTTCCATTATCATTTTTTTAAATTGTTTTGTCATTTTCCATAAATTTACGCTGTATACATTTAATTATTTTTTGCAATAACATTGGGCCTCACGGGTGGAACAAGGCTGATAGCTCGCTAGGCATTTAAATAACCCAAAACATTCGCTATTAAATCGAGAGGTAAAGTGTTCAAGCTATTCTCAACCGAAAAGACGTGTTGACTCTTTGTTTTTTCCATTATCCAGTAAGGCACATCGCTAACAGAGAAGGTAGGCTTAGACTCGAGTCTTATTTCATTTCGTTATCATTTAATAATCAAATTTCTTTCTCCAGTAATTATGTATAATCATCTTGATATGCAGAATTACTGGGAGCTTATCTATTGCCATCATATTTAATTACATATCTATCGCTATATCTGCGAGATAACACCAACAGACCAGTAGGTATTTGAACTACATAATGTGTTTTAGAGTTGTTTTCCACTGATACATCGCGAGAACAACCTTTAACACTTGTATATGTATCCTTCATCTATGGTTTAATGTTCAAACAGCTATCGCCAAATGGGCCAACACGATAAGACAAGCACTGTATCATTGAAGCATTATACTCTTTATTAAATGTTATCCAAACATATTAGTGTACTATAGTATGTATCTCTTCAGCTCTACTGTAATAGCTCTTTATTTATATATTAATATATGCTCGACCATGTCTATAAACCAGCATCAGCTTATATATGTATACTTTCGCTTTTTTCCTTTGCATCGAAGCGTAACAAGATGTCATAGACAACTCCTTATCCAGTCTCACGCACCACTCAGTGAAATTGTCTAAAATAAGTAATGTACGGTCTAATATTAGCATTCCAATTCTAGCATGTACTGTATGCGTTATTAACAATACTAATTTAGTATTGTATTTTGCAAGAATGAATATTAAATTAAATAATAGATTCCTTAATTCCTAATACTTTTACCAAATTTATATTATATTACTACAGCATTATATTACTACAGCATTAACTTCTTCCCCTTTGGCGAATGGCGCGGGTTGGGTATACAAGCGGGGGATAGTAAATGGTAATTTATTATATTTTCTGTGTCGCTGGCTAAGGAAAACTATGTCCAACGGTAGACCTTCAAGGGCTGGTGAATAAATGGATGATTGATACTAGAAGCCATTGCAATATATTCGGCATATTTTTGCTAAGTCCACATCTACGTATTTTGTTGTCTCAGTCAAATTATTAGTCTTATATGTTTTGATTATGGCGTCAATATTTTAGCTGCAATAATAATATTATAATATGTCTAAGTTTTTTTATTTCTGTTATTGCGTTGGTAGTTTCTGAACTCCAAACAAGTAGATACGATTAGATAACGAACACTTTAATAGTGTTGGAAAGAAAATATAAAACGATTTATTTCAAAATAATGGAGATAATGCTAATCGCAATTGCTTTGGCTAGATAACAATTCAAACAGAACTCAAAGCCAAACTATCGATAATAACGTAAATCAATCGATCAAGCCCGTATGGAGAACGAAATAGGAGTATTTTCCGTTTCGTTAGGACATTTTAGCCAGTATTTTTGTGTAAGTGCCACAACTAGAACAACCTAGTTGGATGGATTATAATTCTTTCAGCACTTGATACTTCTGGTTGCAGAATATAAATTATGAGAAGCACCCCGCGCACCTTGTTTCGTGGTAAAACACTGGTTAGTTGCAAATCTTGTTTAACACGAGTAAGACAGTGCCACGATATTGACGTGGTAGGCATTGTCAACAATTGTGTGGTTGTTTTTGTTTCTGTACGTTCTTCGATAGTTCCGGAAGAGGTGGGGTAAATATTACAATTACAATCTAACTTTATTCAATACGAAATTAATGTTCATGTAAAATGCTGGATACGCTATAGTGAAGTGAGTGTACACTGGCATTTTATAATTCTAAGGACATAGACACATTGTACTAGAGTTGAGAAGTAAGTTTCATGGAAATAGTAATATTTAGGCTGCCGACGAAATTAATCTCATTGGGTACTCTCGTCCGTTTCTTACCTTATATAACTTTGGAAACTCATTTACGTGTTGTGTCTGTAAAAGATGAGATAGAAAAATAGCAGGTGTGTCATCTCCAGTCTGAAATATAAAGCTTATTGAAGCAACTAGTCACCACAGAAGTAGCTATGGTAGTGGGTACACCTTAGACAAAACATATAATAGTTCTATGTATCTTTGACCTCACAGTATATCATGTTTTTTTAAGTAAATTTCTGGTATCTCAATATGTATTTTGTGTTTGTAGGAGTTCATTATTTTATTTTTATTACGAAAGATAAAGGTAAACTGAAGGTCAACCGTCATACTCAAGGCCGAGACGCGTTTTAATGGCAACATAAATTAATTTGGAATCGCATGTCCGCATTACGCCTCCAGATAGAGAAATAAATTTAGAATAACAGCAAAATAAGTTTTATACAATATTGTGGGGACTGGGTACCATCTAAAGCAGAATATAATGCTAAAAGAAACAGTAAACACCATATGATATTCTGTTCAATTTTTCTTGTACTACGTATCAATTTGGTTATCGTTTTTCTTTATTACTTTTGACCAATATTTGAGTAATTTTACTTTCATTATGCATTACCTTTTTATCAGGACTTTTATTAATTTTTCCATTTACTTCATACACCAAAACCGCATGTAAATCCGTCTCTGACATGATCGCGTTTAAGCTAACACAGGCTTTCTAACTATGTTCTGATATTAATAAAACAGGGGTTAAGTCACAGTAAACAAATTTTCAAAAACACGAAAGTTAAAAACAAACTTCCAACGAAACGAGACGAAAATATATTTCTACCATTATCATGATAAAAGCCGGAAATTTCATAAGGTCATTTGTTAGAATTAGATATCGTATGTTGTTCATCAATGTCATTGATAAAAACAGTTTTGTCGATAGGCTATTAGCCATAGTCCAGCTACAGAAAGAAAACGATATCCAAATAATAGTAATAATATTTTTTATTAATGAAAATGAACAATGCGTAGATCAATTTACATACGGCTGATTAGGCGTAAAATACGGCTTATTTCTATCAAAGCGTTTACATCTAACAACAATAATTTGAATAAATCCGTTAAGTAATTAACCTTAGGCCCAGGTCCCACCTGGTGCAAGTCGCTGAACTCTGTATCACTCAGCTTAATCTCGTCGATGTTTGTGCAAGGTAACGTACGCGAGCGAAGATGATCATTTATCATCAGGTTCAGACGGTCCCATCGCTCGTTTTCCGGCTGTTAACATAAAACATCCTTCCTTGACAAGTCATCGCAAAAATTAAAAGACCACTTTCCATCAATTCATCTCGGTGATTAGTTTGGGCAACGTATTGTCTTGTCCAATTGTGCATATGTATTTGGTTGCTGTTCTGTAATCTACAAATTAATAAAATATGTTTCAGATATTGAACATTTTTTCCTGATACAGTTATCAACGGCAAGTTGTGGCGCAGCTGTGCGCCACTATCCACAAACACGCGTGTATGGGTGACATCACAAGAGAAAATTTTGAGATTCTGATAAACATCTTAATGATATCTTGCCAAAACAAACCGAACTCTCTTAAACTTAACAGCGTGGCAAGGAAGTCGAGCCGATACTCCGCCAGGGATCCAAGATTAAGAACTTAATTAAAAAACACATCTTCACTGCCAGTATTATTTCAGATTTAGAACCCGATTTCCACTGCCAGTATTAAATATTCAGAGTATTACATTATAAAATGTCAACAGACTTGGAAAAGGCTGTCATTTTACGAAAGAGTAGGACTCCAAAAGATAAACTCAGTTCTCAAGATGCAGTTCGCTCATCCTTACTATCGGATTCTACTTCTGGAATCGGGAAGGACGTTGACTCTTCTAGCATTAATACAGATTCATTTTCTAGTCCAGATATCGATGTAAGTAACAAAGATCAATTTTTAATTACAAACAAAGCAAAAGATACCAAAATTAAAAAATCTGGCCCAAATCAAGTAAAAATAACAGAAAATCCAAGGGACATAAATGATCTGAAGAGAAATTCTATAGTTACAATAGAAGAGACAAAAGTCAGTATACCAGACGGTGGTTGGGGATGGGTAGTTGTATTATCTTCGTTCATCATTTCAATGATTGCAGATGGCATAAGTTTTTCATTTGGACTTCTGTACATAGAGTTTCTTGACGAATTTCAAGCAAGTAAATCGACGACTGCTTGGATTGGTAGCTTATTCATCGCAGTTCCATTACTCTCTGGTCCAGTGATGAGTGCTTTAGTTGACAGATATGGATGTCGCTCAATGACAATTCTTGGTGGTATAATTTCCACGCTAGGATTTATTCTCGCATCCATTTCAACAACGTTAGAAATGATGATGATAACTTTTGGTGTCATCGCTGGATTAGGATTAGGCCTTGTTTATGTAACTGCTGTTGTATCAATCGCATACTGGTTTGAGAAAAAGAGAAACCTTGCTGTTGGCTTAGGGGCCTGTGGGACTGGCGTCGGGACATTTGTATATGCACCAATGACGCAATATTTTATCGAAGAATTTGGATGGAGAGGTACAATTCTTCTTTTATCTGGAACACTTCTAAACCTATGTGTTTGTGGATGTGTTATGCGCGATCCTGGGTGGTGGATAATAGAACAAAAAAGACAACGAAATAAAGATAAAAATAATAGCATCAAAGACGATTGTAGATCTAAAAATTCAAACAATTCTATTGCTAATCCACAAGAAATTAATACGATTATTAAAGGAAATGATAGGAAACAACTGATTGAGAACTGTCTTAAAGATAAAGTAATTAAAGATGAAGATGAAAGTGCACATCGACCTGAAATGATATCTTTATTGAAAGAACATGATAATCAGAGATCACGTTCAGTTGTTAATCTACCATCGCACCTTACTTATAATGATAAGGTAAAAATACTCTTTTTTATGTTATTCTGTTAAATTAATTACAAAATTACTACTATATTAGATATCTTTCAGGTACCAACAATAATACTGGATAAATTGATTCAATGTACAAGCAAGGAAAATGAAACTGATTTTAAATATCCAAAGCTTGATAGTAATGAAACTTCAGTAAAAGAAACTGAAATTACAGAAAATGAAAACAACAATTCACCCGTTGTATCACATCGCCAAGATGGCCTAAAACGAACGTATTCAGAGAAATCTGAGTGTAATAATAAGAAGATCTTTGATGATTGCCAACTAAAAAGTCCAAAGCAGCGGCCACCAATGAGGAAGTCTAAATCAGAGACCAGAGATAGTAAAGAGCTTTTAAAACAAGACAGTAAAGAAAGCAGAAAGGATTGGCTGAAAAAGCAACTGTCGGTAAATCACCACTACCTTAGGGATTTGAAGATGCCGGTAAATTCTATAAGCCACCGAAATGCCATATTAAATATTAAGAGATATAGGTTGAAAGCATCATCATGTCCGGATATATTTAAGAATTCGATGATAACCGTGAATGAAGAAGAAGAGGTAAGAATTTGAAAATAATTATTTATAACTATTTGATAGATTTTGAGATACGACAGAATCCCAAGGCGACAGATATCTGCAAATATTGGTAAACATTTCCCAATCCAAGTTAAAAATTGTGACTGATTATATATATGATATAAGAGGGCAAACTTATGCCTTATGCGTACTGCAAAGTATTGGAATAGCTTACCTGAGCCGATGTTCCCACCTTCTTATGATGTGGGAGTCTTCAAGGGGAGAGTGGATAGGCTTATATGAGTTAGTGCGTTAAAAATCTTAGACCTTATACCCCTTACCATCTGATGGGATTGTTATTAATAAGCATTATCTCATTTTATGTAAAAAAAAGTTCGAACATCGTTAAATTTTATATCCAACCATGAACTGTCAATAAAATAATGTATGGATTTAGTATTACTACTATAGACTACACTGATCGACACTTACGAGTCATTCGGTCATGCGCTATAACGCAATATCAACGGTCGTCGGAACGCCTTCAAGAAACGTGAATCGAGTATACGTTTCTGATCTATGTCTTGTGTTCTTTTTTCCACAGAAGTGGTACGATGACTGCGTCAGTTGTTTCGCCGATATGTTCAACGTTGCTCTCTTTAAAGAGATGCCTTTCAATCTCCTCTGTCTCGGAACCATTATTCTCTTCATTTGGTTCATCGTGCCGTACTTCTATCTAGCGGAACACATGATTCAAAAAGGATATTCAGAGGACGACGGAGCTTATATGCTGAGTGTGATTGGAATCACAAACACCATTGGAATGGTAAGTTGTCATTTGCTTAAACAAAAACCTATAAGAAGTAGATGTAATCGTGAAAATAGAGAAATACGTATGGAGCAAGAAAGAAAGACTTCCCTTGCTGTGGAACATGGCAATATTAGCCAAGGCACTTATGTAATTTGGTTTTGATTTTTGTAAGTAACATGAAGTCAAATTGCATGGTCACTCGCCAAAATGCTTCCTCGTTTTGATAACAGTAGACAGATTTGATAACGTGTATTAGAAATATATTTTGGAGGATAACATGGTTAGAAAGTGAAAAGTAATGTAACGTAATGCCTATGACATAGATTATTTTTTTCTGAATAGTAGTGGAGCAAACACTAAGGAAACTATATAGGAACTATACAGGAAATGTTAGATAATAGAATTATTTTTTCTATTTTGTTGTTGGTCTAGGGATGTTGGTATCTTGACTAAAATAGTCATAGTAATCTATACGACGGTAGTACAATATATTAGCATAGGGAGAAAGTTAATGTATCCTAATTTCTTAAATACTGTAGAGATGAGTCCATAGGGCGTTTCTACAAGGCAGGCACACATTTTGCCGTAATTAAATAGATAGCCCTGAGTTTTACAGATAATTGTGGTTGGCAGGAATATAATATCTCCAGAATGTGAATGTCACGAAACGTTATAAAATCAGTGCCAAATTCTTGTGCTATTTCCTAAATATAGAGTAATTTATCTTATTTTCAGTATTCGCGTAGGGCTTTCGTGCTTGTTAATTTTAATATATATACTTAAAGACGCAGTTTTCTGAGTTAACTTTAGCTTGCTCGGTAAGCAGAAGCCTTTTATCGGCGTATAATAGCAAAAAAAAAATCTAAAATTACAGTTTAATTGACTTTCATCTGTGTTCTACGGTTCAGTGCAATGTAAAGGACGTGAAACATATTTAAATTATTTCCAGGTGGGTCTTGGCTGGATAGGTGATTTTCCGAAAGTTTCAATTGGGAGTCTCTACGCAGTTTGTTTAGTTCTTTGCGGGGCTTCTGTGGCTGCTATTCCAATAGCAGTCTCCAGTTACTGGATTTTAATATCTATATCCGCTGCGTTTGGATTGTTGTTTGCGGCATCGTTTACCTTTACACCGAGTTTGTTGGTGAAGTTGGTATCATTGGATGACTTCACATCGGCATACGGACTGGTGTTGCTAGCACAAGGCATTGGGCATCTTATCGGGCCCCCGTTGTCAGGTAAAAAATCATTGTATATCATTGCAACACATAATTGTCCCACTGCTGGGCACTAGTTTCCTCTCATGATAATTGGGTTAAAGTTTATTGTTCGCCACACTAACCCACTCCGGTAGTACATTTCGATGCAAGTGCAGAAAGTATGCCATTTCTTCACGAGACCCAAGCCGAAGACGCGGGTCCACAATAAGGGACGAGTGGAAATATAATATACGATACGAGATATAAGGGCGAGAGTCGCGTGATGTCCTCGAGGTAGATCGATAATGACGTTTTTTAATAAATTTACGAAAAAAATAACACATCAAAATAAAACATTTATTCAAATTTCAGTCATAAAAAATGCAAAAATATAATTGCGCGGGAAAAGTTTCCTATTCTTTTTGGGGATATGGATATCTATGCATTCATCCAATTCAATGTCAATAATTTATCTAAATTCAAAATAATTTTAATTGCGTTATTTATTTACATCATAATTACATCATATTCCAAAAATAAATTCGGTTTCAAATGTAATCTATGTATTAATAGTATTTACTCTGTAAAATAGTCATTTCATGTAAAATTTTTGTACAGAAATCTTTTTGATTAAAAACCTCC
Source organism: Agathymus mariae mariae (assembly GCA_018251895.1). NCBI lineage: Eukaryota > Metazoa > Arthropoda > Insecta > Lepidoptera > Hesperiidae > Agathymus > Agathymus mariae. Next base: position 6,869 of record DWPT01002781.1, on the reverse strand, counting down.
TTCATGCATTTGGAGGTTATATGCAGTAGGAAAACAAAAAGCTTAGCTAAAGTAGTGCGAAAAATAATCACTCTTAGAAAAGTCTACTTTTTGAGCTTAAAAAAAATCTAATTAGAGTATAGCAACCAGACTTTGTTTTGCTTTGAAAATTTCAGCACGAAAATCGATTCAATTCCCCAGGTGAAAAGTATCCTAGGTGGGCATTTATAATGCACGTATAAATATGCTAAGAATTATTAAAATATATTCAGATAAACAAGCAAAAATAAAAAATAAAATACTATTATGAAGGTTTAAAAAGGTTCGGCAAAAAATAATGGCGACTATAAAAACTAGGTATCAACAAGATCTACCTCGAGAACATTACGCGAATCTCGCCCTTACATCTTGTGCAAAAGGGTCGACTATCGCGTACATGATAATTGTTACCTGAGTTTCTATTGTTCTGACATTTTGCGGGTAGGTATTATTCTTGACTTCCCTAGAAAATTCTGGAAAGCCTAGAAATGGATATAAACAGCGGGCAGGGACGCCCGTGGGTCTTTTGGATCTCGAATACAAGATCGAAGAATTATCACATCGGTGCGAAATACCTACTATATACGGGTGCAATTCAGACTGTCGAAGAGTAATAAACTCTCTGCGAAATAACTTTGGCGTTTTTCAAATCTGTGTCGTCCTGACATTTAACAATATTTAAACCTCTGTGTATATCGATCGATATAAATGTACATCTATATTGAAATTACAAAAAATATTTGATGTAGAGAGTCAGCGTCGTTACAGTTTTGATATAAGTACAGATTACTTATACTACAGAGATTACATTGGATGGGATAAAGCTCAGCAAACTTCAACTGGAGGGACTTAGCGGCACTGGGGAGGTTGGCTTGGATTCAAGAATGAAAGAACACCTGCACCAGAATAATAGATCATTATTGTTTTTAAGAACTGTATGAACTCCTCATTTGTAAAATTCGCTTCTAAATATACTTCAAAACAGGATTACTTAAATCAATTTTGCTATACCATTAATTTCTCATGAATACTGGTTCCACTAAATTATAAACTATATGAGGATTGTAGAACCTATTGGAACTCTTAGTTACCTCCATTCAATATATAATGACTGATTGCCTAATTTTCTCATTTACAGGTCTTATATTCGATTTAACATTGTCCTGGGAAATGGCCTTTTACCTAGCTGGGTTCTGGATCGTCGTGGCCGGAGCGTTGATATCTCTGATACAGCCAGCCAGGGCGTTTCTGGCACGGAAGCAGTCTGTGGATCAAAGCGAGTCCAGTTTAGCTTAATCTCTGATGTAAGGCCTTGCTCTACCGTCAAATTTTTTCTACCCCAAATCAATTTATTAATGTCGATTTATTTTTAATTGACTTCAAAAATGGAGGAGGTTCTCAGAGCTGCGTCATTTATTAACCGATTTTCAAAATTACCTAAACATGAAAAATTGGAAATAAAGTTTTATTTTGTTATGGTGTAAAATTTCGCCTAAGTGCACACATATAAGGGTCACGCCATTGTTAAAATCTTAACTTTAGACTACTTTATCTCAAAAATCTTTTTTTATACATATTTCTATAATGATTAAAATATTTACCCTTTGTGACTCCTATTCTCGAACTGCTACTTACCACCTACTACTGTTAATACAACTCATTAGGTTATCTAAATCTTTGTTACGTACATTTTTGATGCGATATTCAATTTGTCTTAATATTATTCTCAATTAAAAACACGTTGAAAATAAAGATGCAGATCGATTTATAATTTTTATAACTAGAATTGTCAATTTAATTAGAACAATCTAAACATATAAGTAAGTATTATATAGTTTATAAGCTGCAAATGTGAAGTTGAATTTTAATAAGCACGAACGAAATGGCAGGAACGATTTTATATAAACTTTGTCTCATTATTAAACGTATTAATATCAATGAACACTTAAAGTTAGTAAGATGTCTCATTTACCGTGCTTTGTAGCCCTCAATCTAACAATTATACTCACACGGAACTAACACAAACAAAACACCTCACAGTCAAGCAGGATCCGCAAGCCGGATCCCTTAACTCGTTAAGTTATTCCTACAGGTTATACAGGCTCGTCTGGGCTGGTTCAAATGTCATTAATTGTAATTATATCTAGCCTACTTGTCACGTGTAGTAAGAAGGCATGTTGTCGTTTTCATAGAATGCTCTTGGCAATGACTTGTCAACAAAAGCATAGCTTATTTTATCCAGCAAGCGGATTATATTAATTGGAGCAAATTGGTCACAATTAGAGCAATTGTTACAATTCAATGCTGAATTCGTAACAATTTAGACGATTGAAATTGAAGCCTATGTAACTGTTGACGCATAGCAATAATTTTGTGCGCAAATATAGTAATAGAGTGCAACTTAATTTTGATTTAAGAGCACGATATTGAAATTCATAATGACGTAAATATGAAACTTGAAGCACTAATTGACAAAAATTCTCGCAAACAAAATGTAAAATTTTATAACTGTTAATTTGTCATGCAGCAGGTTTGTAGTATTTAGAAACTCAATCGTAAACGACTTTGAGATTATTGCAGTTTTGTTCCAAGTTTATGCGCATGGCCTAATTGATTATTGTTTAGGTATGTTATTTATTTATTTATTCTCCATTGTATTCACATATTAGTACATACAAACCGAGAAGCCCAATGCCTGAAAGCATTCTCTACCAGTCAACCCGCAGTATGACATAGAGAAATGCGAGGTCAGCGTACCATAACCATACAAAAAAGGATATGGTAATAATGATAAACATATGTACCAACTATATTTACAATTAGAATTTAAAATGCATTCGTATTCACATTCCTCATATATTTATTACCTTACATCACATAAAAAACAAGATTATTAAACAATTAATAACGTATACACACCGTACATTAGTTAACGCTTGCATAAATATTTTGAATACATTTCAAAAATTTTTGAGATAAGCAGTGGATGATTAGTAAAATGTAATTTAATAGGGTAAATGCACAAAGTTATGAAATATATTCAAAGTTGCTTCATAAACTTCAATTATTAAATGTTTTTGTTATGAACTGTTATATAATTGTATTAATGTTTTTAGATAATCGGGATAAAGTGTGACGGATAACAGGTATCTGTTATGAATGATTCATTGTATAACATTAAAAATAATAAAACAATTGGTTATATTTATTACCTACATTTTAGTAAGTATTTGAATTAAGCTATTAAATCCCACATACGCAAAGGAATTCTGTGTGTCATTGGCATTGACGCATAAGTTTAGATATTACAAATAGCGCAGACTTTAATAACATTATTTTACACGTTACATTCATGTCTGCACTGGCTGGAAATCGATCCCAGGACATTTCGCCCGGCACGGTCATTGTTACTATGAATAAGGTAACACAGACTGTATAAAATACAATCATTAAAGGGTGATCTTCAGGTGCCACGGCTGCTAACGCCGTGGCGTGTGTGTTTAGCATTTTTATGGTTCTGTTCATTCGAAGCCTTTTTGGGACCACATGCCTGTCTCGTCGCCTGTGCGGATTTTAGAGTCCAATTCCAGAGTGTTGCGGACGGCATAGACCTACACAGATATGACATTACTAACATCCATGACCCGAGTCAGTCTTCAGAAGTCGTCTTTCATAGACCATAAGGGATCCTCAAACTGCAGACGCTTTTTATTCTTTGGTGACCTCGTAGCCCAGTTGCTTTTGACTCTGCCTGTCGAGCGACTAGTCCCGGGTCCGATTACGACCACGATAGACATTTATGTGACAGATAAATGTTCGTTCTCGGGGCATGCGTGTTTGTGATGTCACATTTGTGCACTGCCACTCGCAGCATAGAGAACCCTGGTGCGGGGTTAAGAGTGTGTGAACATTTGTTATTAATTTAAAAGTGATTGATTTAAAATTAACGTCCCAACACAACAAATCTTTCGTAAGGTCATTTTCGTTTTTAAGACCAATTTTTTAAATTTTAAAGAATAGTACGAGTTCTAGCCAGGGAAATTGAATTCCAAACACACTCGAGTACTACTCTACCTAAGGCTGGTAACAGGTATTCATCAATGACAGTAGCAAAGCTTACCGAACTCTTGTTGCTAGGTATCAAAACCTTGGAGACGTCTAGACAAGGCGTTGAACGTGAGCGCATCGTAAAACTATACACAATACGCGCACTATAATCATTTTTTTAATCAAATAATATTTTGTAATATATTATACATATTATAACCCGACCGGAACGACGTGCTGCGATGCGAAGGCGATTGACTACTTTAAGTTCTTACATTGTGTGTTTGAGCGGCTTATGTCATAAGATCAAGTCTGATGCGTGCCGGGAGTTATTGACCATTATGTATCAATATTTCCGAAGCTCCGTAGCTTCATACTGTTATAAAGTTGGTTTCGATAGATATAATTAAGAATTATGAACGAAGTGTTCATCGCTTTACGACTGTTCCATTCTTAAGCGATCGATTATAGAAGCTGAGCGCAGTTTTTGCGAAGTGGGACATCATTTATTACGTAATTTGGGGACAACGATACACTTAGCTTATAAGTATGTAACCAACATTTTACACATTTGACCTTTATACATTTTACACATTTGACCTTTATACATTTCCTCACTAATTCTTCTTTAAACACAGTGTGTAGATGAGAGACATTATAGATATATTATTGTTATATTATATTGTTATAGTATTTACGGATATAACATCTAGAAATAACAGCGTTGCAATTGTTTCCGTTAGGGTACAGACATATTGTGTGGTTCTTATTTAAAGCAACGCTGAACAGTTTTTTACCAATTTTTTTTCTCAGTATTAATCCTTTTTGAAATGGTACTCTAAACATTAAATGTTGTATTCCAGCGAGTGTAGAGACACTGCTAACGCTGCTCTGAGTAAACGATTCTGGGGTTCGATTCTCGGCACTAGCAAATAATTATTCCTTTCGCATCTTGGTTGTTCCTGATATGTTACTTCTGCAGATCTATGTTCTCCATGATTCATTAATCACTACACTGAATATTAATAATGATTTCAAACAATAATTATTATTGCAATTTTGACACCATTGACTTAAAGTTACCAGAATATATGTGCGTTTATCTGGCATAAGTATTTGTGTACGTACCATCTTTGACAGTCTTAACGAAATTCGAACTCAGGACAACATTAGTTAGTGTGTTCAGTGTCGTCTAAATTTAAATCAACCGAAGGGATTTTTAATAATTGAAGCAACGATTCTAGTTTATTCTGTTTAATTTTTTGACAGACCAGTAATCGTCAATAGTACCTTTGCATGAATTGTAAAAAATCTGAACTGACACTATTTGTCAAACACACCTAAAATCAGATAAAGAAACATTTCTAAAACTACAGATTCTGTTGAGCGTCTATGTTTGTTATTTTTATCCGCTAAAGAATTCTAAATCCCGTGTGCTGTAAATAACGTCAACGTTTTGTCGCGAAAAAAATATCGCCGCGAATATGAGCCGTACTTCGACGGTATACGAATGCCGCGTAAATTTCCACCAGTCGTCTGTTATTTCTCGGATTTAGAGTTATTAACTGTTAGCAATCACTGGTATCTAGCAGTTTGAGTAAACAATGTTGTTAAGTTCTAGATAACAGCAGTTGTTGTGAAGAAGTCCCGAGGAGAACACGTTTTCTATGTTAAATAATCGAGTTTAAACTAACGTGATCTATGGTGTTGTTAGTAAAAATGCGGCGGGTCGGTAAGAGGCGCGACCTGCACGGTCTCGCTTCGTGAATGGCGTTCCACCAATCACTAACCCATACATTACAGAACTCGGCCGTTTGCGTTACCGTACGCACGTGTTTTTATGGTTTAACCGCTGTGCTAATGAAACAGCTGATCGTGAACTGTTGAGTGTTTTAGACTGAAGACATTGAGGTAAGTTTCATTATTTACGTTCTGTATTTCGACGTTCTACCGATAATATTTATAACTGAATTAAAGTTTGCGCGTTTGTTCCAACGCTGTAAAAATTATCAGAATGCCGGTCGCAGAGCAAATGTCGTACGCTTTTCCAAACTGTTTATCATTATGTATTATCATGTTTACATTTGACGATTACTAACTGTGCGGTCGTTCTACGATTGCTATTGATTATTGTTTCTATACAGAATTTATGTAGTTATTATGTAACTTATGTAAATTTTTTTTTATTATTTGAATGGAAACTGATTTCTACCTATTTATATATATAAAGATATGTCCTTATTGACTAAACTACTGAATTTAAAAGTGAAATTTTTATCGTTTTGTGACATAGGCTACACGCCTGTACGGAAAGTTTTTTTCGTTAAACAAGTTTGGGGGTTGAAAGTTAGTTTCCGCCGATTTGAATACTATATAAACTTGTAATAGCTAAAAAGTATTTTACCTTACAAGGTGTAATCGTGTAACTTTTGAATAACTTGACATTATTAGAGTTCAGATTCGTACAATAACTTTGTTTGACGATGGTTTATTGGGTGTGATATTTAGTTGTTAACAAATCTTACGAGAACAAAGACTGCCGCGCGGGTTATATACTCCTTTGCGTATCTTTTCTAAATACCCATTGCTTGTCTGGAATATATCGTTATCGGTCATAAGACCGCGTTTGCGAATACCGTTTCTTTCTCGGTATTCAGTGAAGTATTTGAATTGTATTATATTATGTATACAATTATATGGCTGATATAATTGCTCTGCTAATGATAAGTATGTTCATTTACTCGCCTCCTGAAAACATAAATAGTTTTCGAGTTATGAGTATATGAAAGTTATATTGTTATAAA
>DWPT01002780.1:0-15545 GCA_018251895.1 Agathymus mariae mariae | reverse complement strand
AGCGCGCAAATGAAAAAGGGTGATCATTCTGTTTCGCTTCCATCATCGTGTGTGGTCGTCCTGTCGCGGCACTCCGCGGCTGGCTGGACGTATAAATATCGATCGGAAGACATCTCCAGTTCGGCCAGTCAAGAGACGACTGCGGCATGGAAGACGGATGTCCGATGGTCGGCGCGTCGACAGAATGCGGCGAGGAATGTTATGCAGCTGATTCTTTGTTTCTAAGATGACGTCATGTAAATCTCGCATCGATAAAATCTTCGGTTTAAATTTACATTATCTTTATAATGTGTAGCTGCGTTATCACGATAGCCGGGGGTCACAGGTGAGTTTCTTGAAAAGGCCTTGAAATAAATAACATTAAAATAAATACCACGCACAAATATGTTTTCATACGTTCATATGTTTCGCACAACCATCTCGAAGACTAAATTTCTACTGCATTTTATGAAATAAGGTCGCCCTTTGTATACTTGATGTATCTTTTAAATGTATTTATATGTAATTTTGTTTGGTGTATAAATAAAGAATATTTGAATTAGAATTTGAAACAGCCTTATTATTCAACTCGCTGTCGGCATGTAATAAGATGTAAATATTCCATTCTTTTTTCTCCATAATCACTCACTTTGCATATTAGTCTTGGCCTTCGTCTTCGTCTTTAAAGGCCACGGTTACCTCATAATCATTTTAGTACGGATACTGAGATGATGTAATGAGTATATTTACTCAAATATAATTAATTATTTCAACATCTATCACTTTTAAGTCTCCTATAATGTTCTTTAGGAATTTGGGAAATTGAATAACTCCTGTAATTACTTTATTATTCTTAAACGTGTATTAATTATCTAGAAAGATAAATTACATTTAAAAATAATACTACCTTGAATTGATAAAGAGAAACTTATTCTTGTTGAAGAGAATAGAACGAAAGAAGAGAATAGAAGAAAGAGAATAGAATTGAGACTCGTATTTTATCAAACTTGGCTTTTTACGCGTATGTGTATGAAAGCAACTACATATACTAGATAGATTACACTATAGACATGACTAGCAAAGCTGAACCTGTACAGCCGTAAAGGTTAAGCTTATTCAAGGATAGTTATGTTACAAGTTATTTCTATCTCATTCATAAATAGCTATATATTTTATATAGTATGTAGATAAAATTGACGTACTTATCATCCTTTTAAACTGTATCTTTTTGTAGCGGCGATAAGTCGAACACTTTGGGGTATCTAATTCTCGTATTACTAGATTACATAGTCGGTAATGACTTAGTTGACTTAGATTTTTGTTTGTGATAACTTTTCTTAGTCTTAATAAAATATTTTAAGCTCTTGCAGTGATTGCTATGTTATGCATCCAGTTAATCTTTTCTCATTTTTCTTAAAACTCCGTTTGACATTTATACATCTACATAAGATAATTTGTACAACAATTATGGACAGACATAAGTAACAAATAAATAATAAAATAAATACGTTAGAATGTAAATAATTATTTATATTACAGCTATGATTTAAAAATCGTTCTACGGTCGTATCGGGTGTTTTCAACGACACGCAATTGCAATATTCATTTATCACTTCAGAACCAATAATCATCTCATATCAATAACATTAAAAGAGACTCAACTGAGTCTTAATAAATAAAGTGAGTCTTAATAAACCTACATGTATAATACCTACTTTATAGTTATAAATTATTTATTTCGATTCCTTTTATTATGGAAACAGAAAGCCGTGTGTTATAAATGTATGAGATCTTAAGATAACCTTAATAATTAATATAATATAATAATTTAAAATTACAGACAGGAAAATTATGACTACTCAACAACTTTACACATATAACAGTTGTATATTAGTAAATAAAATCATTCATTAACTTGTTCGTACTCATATTACATTCACGACTAAATGCGACACATAAATATTTTTTCCGCCACACACACCGCCTTGTGACATCAAAAATAGGAACCAATAAAGTAAAAATAATACAACAGTTAGCGAAGCACAGCTATATAACTCGATTCCAAGTGACGTCAAAGATACGCCATCGCCAAACAATAAACATCGCTAACAGCAAATAAATTACTTTACGAATTAATTTTTCGAGAAGATCAGGGGTATCGATGAGGTTTATAATATTTTGTACAGTATCGTTACTAAGGCTCGTGAAATGCCAAAATAGTTCCGTAGACTTTGTTTCACTTCCACAGTGGTCTCTCTGTCTTGTAACTAAAGCCCGGTTCCCGAATATGAAAGGGAAGTGTTCTCCGCCTGTGAATTGAAGTCAACCTGCGAACTACAAGTTTGACTTCGACTGCTAAGTGTCATAAAGTCTCTGCGGAACTATTATGGCATTTTACGAACCCGGTTATCACCGGATCATCATCGGGTATCAGGATATCTCCTGATACGCAATAATAACATCTCGATATTGTTGTCGCAGAAATTTAAGTATTTTTTTAAGGTTCGCTATATAATGGACGATGGAATCCATTTGAAATGGAAAAATCTATTTATTTCTTTCAGTTCTATTATTATGACATATTAGATAAGGATTCCAGACTACAGAGCTGAAATTAAATATAGATTACACCAACGAAAAGTACAATGTTTTGTGACTTCGAATTTTACATGATTTACATTTTTTAAGTGAAAGTCTTAACGTTAATTTGGTATCCATAATTAACAACAAGACTCGAATTGAATTTGATCTGGAGAGTAAGACATTATTCAACCTATAGTTATTGTTCAAGCCACTTGTCGATGCTAGCGGAGCACAGCCGCGGTAAACGCTCCACACGCGGGGGCAGGGGGATTGGCGCTAGCGTCGGCGGCGGGGCGGAGAGGAGTCGCGGGGAGATTTTTTTCTTCTGGTTGTCAAGCAAGCATTTAAATAAAATAATTATATCGCCAACAGTTATAATGATTTTTTTTGTATTTACAAACGTTACTTATAATCTAACACTACAAGGTTTAAAAACAATTGAATTTAATAACATCATTAAGGTCAAAAACGTTGGAGAGACGCGCAGTCAACTTGGTTCGTGATAAAAGGTTGTAATTTAAATTAGTAAATAATATCAGACGTCATTTTGTGGGTCTTAATTGGTATTCAATTGTAGAGAGCAGCTAACACACGTAGAGTCTACTTACCGTGATGATGCCCCGTTTTGGTGCGACACACGTGTTGGTGATGTTGTGGATGTGGATATATCCTTTTATTTATCATAAATATATGTGGTAAGTATACCATCAAACATTATGCTTGCGAGTCTTGCAAATTAAATTAATACTAATTTAATACAGGTCCCTTTTAGGGGCTACTTCCCTAACTGAGTTTATGCTAAGTGTAAGCACAATGCACCCTGCGAAATAAGGAAAGGGACGAAGCAACAGATCCCAAGCAGAAAAAGATTGCAAGAAACAACCATGATGTTTACATGTATCTTGTTGCAGCCCTGGAAGGGCCACAAGCGAATCAACTACTTATCTCTTACCAGGCAGAGCGTCTGTTACGCCCGGAGTGTTATAAAAAACGCCAGTGCAATGACCATGCACTATCACGTAACGACCTTGATCGTTCGCCAGCAATTACCAACAAATACTTTTCACTTAAGCCTTAGAATGCAGTGCCCAAAAGTTTTATGTTTTATATTTTCATTAGTTATAAACAAAAGACAATGTAATAAGATAAAGATAAAGCGTTTAAGTGTTCGGACTCTGGAAACTCCTTTCGAATGAGTTTAGTCCGCTTAGACAAAGTTAAATCGACACTCGTTCTTGCTAATGAACTTACTTTGAAAGAATAACAAAGTTTACTTTTCTCATTACTCTTAGCTTTTAAATTTAGTTTGCGTTTCATCAGATGTGTTAAGGGTTTTCAGTGTACGTCAAACTTCATTAAGAAATAAAAGATATATTAATGACCATTTAAGGTCCAGTGCACAGTGTCGCATGACTCATGGGATTACTGATAAGGAATTAAGTCAGTTGTCCCATAGTCCCACTATACGCAACACCCCAACCACTAGAAATGGATCCAGCACTCCGTTGCTGGCTGGACGTATAAATATTGCTCGGAAGGCTAGTCAGCGAGCGGCCACACGGCGTGGAAGACATCTCCAGTTCGGCCAGTCAAGAGACGACTGCGGCATGGAAGATGGATGTGCGATGGTCGGCGCGTCGACAGAATGCGGCGAGAATTGTTATGCAGCTAATTTTTTGTTTCTAAGATGACGTCATGTAAATCTCGCATCGATAAAATCTTCAGTTTATATATACATTATCTTCATAATGTGTAGCTGCGTTATCACGATAGCCGGGGGTAGATTGATTATCAATGTGTTGAGAGGTACATTACACAGTTGCTACACTATACTCCTGCTGACCGACGTCTCAATTTACCCTCCAAAACACGGAAACACGGAATGACTCAAAAAAAACTTCAAGCAAATAGCGATTACTCTTCTTATTCCCGAGGTTACTTAACTAGGTACATCACTTATGGCTGACGCAACCTTAACGCTATGATTTTTTTATCTTAACATGAATTTTGAATTCAAAAATTATACACAAGGTTCTTCACATATCTATACTTTTACAATCTTAACAGAATAATCTTACATAACTTTAATGACAGTGCAAGGAGTACAATAAAAATCCAATCATCCGACTTCGAGATCAGGTTCATCGCGTGGGAACAATTCCACACTCAGAATCTGGTAACTAAAAAATACATTGGTTTATCAATTCTATATATAGTGCCTATAGCGCAGTTGGTATATTAGATGTATACTCTTACCTATTCATTGCTTTACCTACTCACAGAGATTGATCACGTCGATACTTGGTTTAGTACCGCACCTGCTGTACTTTATTAAAAATCTAATTTGATTGAAATGAAAGAGGTTGATACTTTTTTTTTTTGGAATTGCAGTCTATCTGGCTGTTTATTTTAATATACTAATTTAAGTAGTTCCTTTGTGGGAATAATTACTTCTATCAACATTGACAATTACAACAAGAGGTGACCGAAATAACCGAATCTAAACATGTTAGGGAAACATTAAAATGACAACTGTCAAACCGATCAAATCATACCGTACATATAATAAAATTCTAACTAATCGCTTTCTATACATGAAGGATATACGAGAAAAACTATTATCAGGGGCCTTCATTAAGGCTATAGAACCCAAAAAATTAGGTATTAGAATTGTTGTCTGTGCGTTTGTGCACGCTAATCTCTGAAACGGCTTAACCGATTTCGTTTTGGTTTTCACTAATGCATCAGTAAGCATCACTTAATATTAGTCAATTTCATCTCAATCCATCCATAAACAAAAAAGATATAAATTAATTTAAAATAATGTAAGTACTATTTATTACAGTAAGGCGTAGTTTATCCGAAGCAAAGCGAGGGCAGATTGCTAGTTATATATTATACTCGTAGTGTAAGTAGTTATAGTAGCGTAGTTGTAACATTATAAGATTGTAATTAAACAGTCAACAAGAGACTAGTTTTTCATCTTCTTTTCATTACAGACAATTTCATTAAAGAGACCCCAAAATGTAAAACATAATACAAAACTCGAAATGCTTCAGGCGTACGAAGAATTTCATTACTTTCTCCACCGGTTGTCGGCCTACATCTTATTTCTGAATAAATTACCTAATTAAGTTGGGAAAACAACATACTTGAACTACAAAGCAAAGCTTTTGTAAAATTATAGCAAAAAATAATTACGCATTGAAAATGGGGCTTTTGCTACTATATTGGTATGATTTCCTTGACAAGCTACGTATAAAATATAGTAAAATTTTAATTTGTAATCTTCATAGTAAAATTGTAACCTCACCGACTTCTGTACATCGAATTTTTTTTTTTGGAAATTTTAAGGTTAAATTCTGGTACATAGAATATTTTTTTAATTTTAATGAAAGTTAAATGAAAGTTTAAAAAATTTTTAATGAAAAAAATACATTGTTATCGATAAAGAGTCCTTATTGTTCAGAAAATCTTAAACTTAAGTCACTGAATGGACTCAGATAATTCTTGGCATATTTCGAATTAACATTGTGGGTTAGGATACTGTTCATTCCATAAAATAGAACAGAGCATTTTTGCAAAGTGAAACGAGCGTGAGTAACTAGTTTTACAAAAAGAGGTAAATGATATTGATGATGACCCTGTAGATTAGTTGGTAGTGACCCTGCCGTCCGCGCGAGGGGTCCCGGATTCGATTCCCGGCCGGGGCAGACATTTATGTGACAGACAAATGTCTGTTCTCGGGTCATGGGTGTTTATGATGTCATATTTGTGTATGTGCCACCCGCAACAGAGGGTATCGTACAGCGGGGGTGTGAGTGTGTGTGAGTTTGTAAAATGTACTAAACCACAATTTTTAACAATGTCTACAGTCTGTTGACATGTTGCCATGGCTGCTGGTTCGTGCTGTATTTTTTTGTATCTGAAAAAGCAGTCAAAACCCATGGTTTAGTAAATGGTCCCCTTTACGAGTACGTATGGACGCGTGCAAATGAGTCGTCATTACGGCAAGCCGCGTCGCCGTTGCGACTGGAGAGCTCTCCTTTATAAAAACCCCATTTCATCTTTATTGAAGAACTCCATATATTACTACTTAGGGAATACGTTGGAAGGCTGCTCATTTCACAACTCCACAACACGAAGGACTGTGTAATATTCCAGTAATTCAATTAATGTGAATGAAACATATTTCTTCTGTGAATTGTTTAATGTTATTACATTGAATGTTGCATGTGATTTTGTTATCATGAAGTTCGAAATTCATAATTTATTTAATTGTTTAGTTTTGTTGGTCGGTGTTAATGTGGGTGTCTTAGAGAGAAGAGTATTCGAATAGGTTTTATAGGTTAGTTCGTGGGATTATTGTTAGCTTATGGATGTAAAAAAACAACATCAACACAATTCATTAATATTTATTATCAAACCAAACACAAAACTACAAACACAGTAGAATTTATATGAAATAAAATTTCGACAGGTGTTTTTAAAGAATGTTCTCGAACATGTCTCCTGTAAGATCCTTTAGAGTAGACATTCCTTATTTCTACTCGCAGGGTGTTCTATAGTAGTCCGGAAGGTAAATCAAAGGCGAAATCAGTTATCAAGAAAATAGTTGATAGTATCAGGCGTTCCTTTGCGGAAATTCATTGTTCATTAAATAAGTATTAATTTACTTTGCAACAATCCGCAAGCACAATGTATGATGGTTTATACTTCTATACATGCATAGAACCTCCCTCCCTCCGATGAAAGACATCATGCAATTATGATAATAGAAGTATAGTATATACCAACATACATACCGTCACCAGCACGTGTTTCGCTTCCAAACGGAGCATCCTTAGGGTCCGAGCGCGCTCAGTCGAATCTTACATAACTGTGGGAAAGGCTTTCGGCTAAGCGTGCTTGAGCAGTTAGAAATAATAAGATAACAACAATAGTAACATTACACTGCTGAATGAACAAACAAAACAAAGTCGGCGAGTTGGATATAAAAGGTCCGCATTCAGTAGCTGGCGCTCAACCCCCCGCTCTCGACAGCGGGGCTCAACAATACCAATTTTTGCCGTATTGGGGCCGCCTAGAATATTCCTCCAATCCCATGCTGACAGAACAGGGTGTCGTAAGAGGCGACAGAAGCCAGCCTCCTTGGTGGTAGGGCTTCGCGTAAAGAATATATTATCAATATTATTATTAAGTCGTTAATATTAATATTGGTATTGTTATCTTTCCGTGAAGCCTGCCTGACCAGCTACCACCCTTCTGCATAAGTCAGCTGCCAAACGACTCATCGTGTTCCGGCTGGTGGCTTGAAAGCCAGTACATACTTTCGTTCTTACCTTTTTCTCATTTCCTGGCCGACAACGTATCAGCAATACCTTTGGTCTTGCTGATGTCCATGAGCGACGGTGACCACTTACCATCAGGTGGCTCGTCTACTCGTTTGTCGGCTATTGCCATAAAAAAATCAAGGAGACGTTGTCTCCCTTGAGTAAAATGCCCGGGCATGGAGGAATCCCTCGAGTACCGAATTTCCACGGGCCACGCTCCACAGTGGGGTGCTGCAGCGTAGGGAGGCTCGTATCGTATATATGCGGCTATATATTGCGGCTAATACCCGTAAAGTCTATTTAGACTGTTGTCTAACCAGTATTAGCTAGTGGTTTTGATATTTAGATTTCCACTCAAGTGTTTTTACCCTTTCTGCTCGCTTGTAACAAAGTATTTAACTTTCGGTACTAGTAAGAATATCTTAGCTCACGACGAAGCTCAAAAGAATATAAAATATGCTGCAAGACTTCTAAATACCCCTTATATTTATCTCCCCAGCGTTTAACGTGATATTAATAATTATTCCTTATTCCCTTATTCCCTCCTTATTCCCTTATTCCCTCCCAGGAAGTTAAGCTGACAGATTCATTTTCTATTCATAACTGAACAGATTAAAAAAAAAACAGAAGGAACGAACGACCAGACGATGTCGAACGAGTTAATTACATCTCATTAGACACTCTGATTTTGGCGTGGTGAGTATGTGAGAGAGGATGCAAGTGAGTGAGTAACTTTCTACCTAAATTTCCAAGTTTGTGTAAGGGGCATTTTTTTCGTGTTATATCGGTGTCCTATCACGTTCGTAGTAATGTAAATTAATTTTCACTTATTTCGGTGAATAAGAAAATGCTGACGAAGAAGCGTTCGTACTTGAGTGCTCCTCGTCGTGTTCTAAAAGGTTTGTAATGTCTGTCAAAAACTAATTGACATTAACAATCTAAAGGACTTTAGCTCGTAGCAGTGAGACGGCTGTGGATTTTATTACAATTTGGTACCTGGATAATTATATATAAGTTAACAAAAGACTTGGTAATACAGGATCACAAACAGTGACTCGTTATTTTGCGTAACTGTACAATGTGTAAATCCACGAGATTTATTGAAGTATTTAGTTTTATATCATAATTTTCAGAGTATTATATTAAATAAGTTTTCAAAACAAATGAACAAATTATTTAACGGCTGTTGTTAGAAAACCGCAATGGACTGGGTTTGATGGTTGAAGAATCAAAATGGAAGAAGAAAATTTTATTAAACTACTAATACCAATGAGTTTCTGGCTGTAATATATTTGTAAATTGATGTATATTACTAAGTGATGGGAATGGGAGGTTTGTTTTAACTAAACTCTGACAGAACATATCAAACAACCAGCAGTCGATAATATTAGATTTTTTTCTTTTGCAGTTTCCGGGTTTGCCACCAGTCTAACCCTGATGGTATGTACTCATAGTGATAGGGGTTCTTTGTCTGCCTAACGCAATCTTCGAAAATCAATTTTATAAAGTTTCTTCATCTTATGCGTCTTAATGCGTTATTGCTACCGATGTTACGTATGTACATGGGCGGTAGTACACATTTACTATCACATGGTCCCTCCGCTCAAACGCTGGTTCTTTTATTAAAAAATAATAGACTTCTTAAATTACAATCCACAAATCTTCAATTTCATTCCATTAAGAGAAGTGATCCAAATTCTACTTGGCAATAACACAAAAACGGCAAGTTGAATAAACTTATAATTACCATCCTACGTAAAATTCAATCCGCCCTGGAGCGAAAATTTTCAAAGTTGAGAGCACTCGCGAATTCTCGTCCGTATTTCTTCTATCTAACCTCAATGTACCGCTTTGTTATTTCAACTGCTTTGTGTAAACTTATTGTTTGTAAGTTGTTTTTTCTAGATTATTGTTATTGTTTCAGTTAATTGTTAGCCTTCAATCACACGAACAGGTCGCATAATACAAATCGTCACCGTCGCCCATACACTTCCGTGAAATCAGCGTTGGTGGTACAAAGCTTAGCAACTTCTGAGTTATTTGTCGCTGTTGATGTTTTCATTACTCAACAGCGTCCAGCATCCTAAATGTTGGTTGGAACCTTATTGTAAAATATGTTATAGATTTCCATTGAAAATTAAGCCCAATTGTTTTTTTTGATCAAGGTAATCATTTTAACAATTTATTATTATGTTTATGGTCATGAACGGAGTCAAGGGTACTCGTACGCTTCGGAATCGTGAAGATTTTAATGAAAAAACTTGAATATTTGTAGTTATTTAACGTCCATTTGTGTAAGAATTAATTATTATAACCATTCCATAATATATGATTTTAAACTTATGCCATCGCTGATATCATGTTTTCATTTTAACTATAACCGGTTTACGATTTTTGTATTCTTTACCAATATTTGGACCTAATTACATTGAGAGTCACGTGAGACTGCAATTGAGGAAAGAAACTTCATACCTGAAACTTGACAGATACTAAGCGTAAATATATCGGTAGTTTAGTATCTAAATATAAGGTTGAAATCTATCTATCTATTCATAGTCCACTGTTGCCTCCCCTAATCAACGCTACTTCGATCGGTCGCTTCGATCGCTACACTATAAACATAACTAGTAGATAATTTACGACATTAGTAGTTGATAATTTACGAAAAGGTAATGCTTTTAATGTCAAGAAAAGTTATTTACCACGAATAAAATTGGAATTAAATTACAAACAAATCAATAAAACAAAACTCAAAAAATACTTTGAACAGGAACTTATTAATACAGACATCGTTTCTCTGAAAAAGAAAATTGTCATGAAAAAGCTTTCTTAACGTTTTATTCCAACAAAAGTGTTAATGCTTTTAATGGTATAGCTATTAATAGTTCAAAATTTCCATTCCAACAATTTGCTATAGGTCTCTTAGGATTTTAATTAATTCCGTTCTTGGCTTTAAACTGATTTATTGGTGTGACTATCAATAATAGTAGAGACGGAATTAATGAAATACCTTAATGGTTTATAAATCTACGTTTACAATGAGCAGGGACGAAAATTTCTGTACAATTTGTGGGTACGAAATGTCTTTTAACTAATTTTGAAGTTGAAGTATTTTTCATTATTTACGTTATTCTAGTAATTCTGATCTATAGCATTCATCCCATAGTTACGTTTAACTGATTAAACAAGAAACTTGTACCTTTTTTCAAAAACTATGTCATTTTGGACAACGAATTTGATAACCTTGCCTTGCTTTGATAGCCTTTCTTTCTTCTTCTTTCTCTGCCGACAACGCATTGGTCTTTGGTGTTACTTATGTCCATGAGCGAAGGTGGCACGTCAGCTCGTTTATCGTCTATTCACATTAAAAAAGTAACATTGGTAATCGATTTTGATTTTACTTATAGAAATAAATGTGTCGTTTTGCGAATTCTGTTAATCCACACAAGTCGTATACTCATTCCGGGAAATAATATCTTTCAACCACGTTCGGTAGTAGGAAAATACTTATTAAGGTAATTGCTTTTCATGATACAAGTGATACTTTTATTGTTTTTTTGTTTATATGGGTCTGTTGATAGTGACGTTGCGTGTCGAACGAAAAGCCTTTGGTTCGAGCCACAGTCGGCGAAAATATTACCGTGATATTAATTAGTATTAACAGCTCCGGGGTCATGGTGTCGTTCTTTATCGAAACAGTGTTAATTAATTACGGGAGTAATTTTCGAAGTTAAGTAGTTGGCGAAATTTATATTTTATAATAAAATATATATAAATTGGCGAAAAATAAATTCGACCGTCATTAAACTATCACTATCGTGCAGTCAGAAGACCAGTAATTAAGTGGGTGCGTAGCTTCTATCTCCTTTCTATTCTTTCCATCTTCTAGAGAGTCTGATACGTTTGCTATTACTTGGACGGCGCTGACCCCTTACCATTATACACGCTTGCTCATAGTTGGCTATGTAGTTTAAAACCCGTGATTCTTGACTGTTCGTGATGTGCCAATTGTGTGATCACGTCACACGCGACACGTGGAACTAAACGCGAGAGTTCCGAGTATATTAAAATAAACCTGTAGCGTCTGCAGACTAAACATTATCTGTCACATAAATGTCTGCCCCGGCCGGGAATCGAACCCGGGACCCCTCGCTCAGTAGGCAGGGTCACTACCAACTGGGCTATGGGGTCGTCAAATCCCGTCGGTTCTTTATTAATATTTGCTTTCCTTAATTATTTTCGTAATAAGCTGTAGTACCTAGGTTCCCGTGCCACTTACCTACGCTTCACACAATTTACAAGTATTTTGCAAGCAAAAATAGTACCTACTTATCCTTGTGAAAGTCATTAAAGGATTTGGTTAGAAACCATTTCAATTTTAATAGAATAATAATGTAAGATGTTAACTGTACTTCATTTAGATTATTATATCTGTACTAATATTATTTATATCATCATAAAGCGCATGAAAATTCTTCACGTCATAGATACGACGTCAGGTCAGCTTTTTTAATTATCAGTGACTCCTAATTAAACATTATAATAAATTCTTGTCTAAATAAACACTTGCCCTAGATCGGTTAAAATAAACGTTGACTTAATATTGCGCCCCATAGCACAGCGTGACCCTTTTTGCGAAAGCTTCAACTAAATAGTTAGTACTAAATACTTTCCAAGCGACGTGCTCAAAATATGGTTCAAAACGTAACAATTTACATTATTTAGAAAACAGTATATTATTTACAAGTACATGTAAAGTTTATCTACGCTAAATACACTATCTTCTTACCAGTATATGAAATATTGCACTTCCGTTTCCGAGTCTGTGTCAATGTCGTTCATTAAAAATTTTATTTTTAAAATTATGTTCCATTTGCGATGAATCGGTTGGTGGCTTGGGGATGTTGTTCGGACTGGATACCGCGGGTTAACACTTCGGATTGATGGAGTATGACATAAAATCGCAAAGCTGTTGTCTCGCTAAGCCTAGAAGACCAGGAGGAAGAACATTGCATCGGGCACCACTCCCGTTATCATTGCACCGCCAACATTGGCCACTCGGACGGACCGTATCCATGTATTAGATGGATGTAAACATGAGACAACTATCCCTTTATGTTCAGTTAAGGTATGAAGTGGAAAAGGGAGACCTTTTCCAAGTCAGTACACCACAAGTCAGTACAACAAACATCAATGTAATTCATATCAGGTTAAATGAGACTTTGTACAAGAGCGACTTTAACCCGAATGGGGAGAAAGTTCCGAAAACAATGTAACCCAAGGTCTTTGAAACTATCTGAAATTGTTTGTAAACGCGCGCAACGTTTAATCTCGTTTTACTTGAATATATAATTTATTAAACCTCATTATAATGTCATTAAGACATGTAATTCATAGGTTCCATTTTCCAAAGTATGCCTAGCGAAACTAGCTAATTAACAGCGCTTTGATACATGAATGATCATTTGATTGGCAATCATTTGATCGATTGATACAGTTTGATTGATTATTTCAATCACTAAAACTGTATACTGTGTAAGCAAGTACAACGCTGGTATGGTGCCGCAGTCAATCAATCAGGGCGTATCCGGGACACATCGGTTGACAAAAACTACATTCAATCCGTCTGTTATCTCAATCAGAGATAAGGAATATACATTTATTTTTATGACCCATTAATACTACGACGGGAATTATTTTCCTTTCAAATACCAGCAATTAGTTACGAGTAGTAAACTGCCCTCGCTTCGATTCGGAAAAACTACCCCTCATGCTAAGAAATAGTACCTACGTTATTTTAAATTAATTTGTAACTTTTTTATTTATGGACGGATTGCAATGAAACAAACATTAAATATTAAGTAATGCTTGCTGCAATACATTAGTGAAACCGCCAATAAAATCAGTTTAGCCGTTTCTGAGATTAGCTCGAACAAACGCTAAGACAAACAGACACAAATTCTAACAACTATTGTTTTGTATTCTATTGCGTTAATAACGACCCCTTATTATATGTTATTATATGTATAGATCTTTCAAATATTATACAAATAGTATATATTTAATAACTATTTGCATCACTATTTTAATAGTTATAATTTTTAAACGAATTACGACTATACCGATTACCAATTCCGCCAATTTCAATGCAAATAATTATTAACCCGCATAACTATTTTCTAATCATTGAATTATGGAACAACCTAGTGAACAACGTATCGACTTAAAAGTCATAGACTTTTTTTGACATTAAAGAATTTGAACTCCCACAGATCCTTACACTGTGATAATATGTATTATGAAAGAAAAAAATATTTCCGTATTTGCGAAACATAACAAATATAACCGAAAATACCCCTTTTTTTAAATAACTATGCGTGTAATCTTAGCAAATTATCCCCTTTTACTTTCACTCATTCCGCTCATTTATGAAAATAAATGTAACCTTTACTAAGGTTAAAACAGTTCACATCAATATTACCTTGTTAAAAACGATATAAAATGTAGCGAGCATCAGATAATTTAAAAAAATGTATTAACTAATTAATAATTCCACAAGTAAATAATTAAAAAAAAAACGCACACCGTAATTTTAGATTTTTTTAAAGCCGTTAAATTTTTATTTATTTAATAAAAAAAATTTCCTCATAATTGAGATCTTTGCCACTAGTTGACAAATAGAGGAAACTACGTAAACAGACTATACCCAACTGAGTATTATTTCCGTCCGAAATATATCCTCCGAAAGCATAATAAATATACTCTCAAGTAGCATATAAAGTTTAACTTTAAAGATTCAATGTGCACTTCATTATTACATAATGTAAACAAAATATTTTTTAGATTCATTTTTTGCTCTCACAAATAGTAGAAAGATTGTAACTAGTCCGTTCGTATTAAACTTTACTTAATTTTTTTTACAATTTTCTTTTACACTCTATTTTATAGATTTTTTGTTTTCCAGTCTTTGTATTGATATATATTTACATAATTTATTTTTTAAACCTTTGACACGTCTTTTTCAACTTGTCACCAGGTAATTTTTCAATATTAGCAAGGAAATAAATAATAAATCCACATTATTTTCAAAAGTTTATTTAGCCTTCCTATTATCAGCCCTTTAGGGACTTTGTCAATCTGTTTAAATATTTTTTTTCATTTCATTACTTTGAAAGGTTTTCTCAATCCTTATTATTTTTTCAAGTCGCTTCTCCAATCTGGAGTGTCTTAACAATATTTCTGGGATTCCGAACTTTCTCATTTCTCGCTTATTGGCTTATATTTCTTTGTTCTGGAAATA
Organism: Agathymus mariae mariae; assembly: GCA_018251895.1. NCBI lineage: Eukaryota > Metazoa > Arthropoda > Insecta > Lepidoptera > Hesperiidae > Agathymus > Agathymus mariae. Next base: position 350 of record DWPT01002780.1, on the reverse strand, counting down.
ATTTATAGGCCAAATGTCGACAGAAAAAAGATGCGTAACTTTTTGGCACAGTACATGTTGATATTGTATCTTGTGGACGTATATAAATAGCAAGCCCATTATGGCCGGAATAATCTTCCCTGTTTAAGACATACTTGGAACCAATGAACAAGATAATAGTATCAAAGACTACATCATCCAGTTTAAGCTATACAATATTTTGCATGATAGTAGGATCCTTGTCTTCCTATTCATCAATAGGTGAACACAATATCTGACATGTTCACAATTTACGTGGACCTCGTGGATATTTTAAAAATAATAATTAAAATAATTAGTTGGTGGTATGTTGTTCGCGGTCCGGATCATAC
>DWPT01002779.1:0-15545 GCA_018251895.1 Agathymus mariae mariae | reverse complement strand
TTCGGTACAAATCCATTGCGTTGGTATCGACGTCTTCCAAATGTCAAGTAAACAAGTTAACTTTAATGAAATAACACACAAAAATAATAACATATTTGTATCCACGTTTTAGGTAATTAATATAATATATTAAAAAATAATTGTTTTTGTTTGTAATGGGAAGTATGTTAAATATTATACTACAAATAAATTAAAAAGTTAAATTAATTGTTGTAACAAACATTTGAAAGAAACCACAGTTGAACATTATAATACGCTAATTAATTAGCTCGTTACGCCGGCAGCGAATACCGGCCCGCAGCGAATCCGTTCTAGTTGAAAAATTATAATCATAATATAATTATACTTTACTCAGTCTAGTAAAAACATAAATATCATGACTGTGCGCGTCTCAACCGCGTCGGGCCAAAAAAGCTGTGGATCCATGTTCTATGTCACTGAATCAACACACTCTTCATAAATTACGACGAATAAGGATGACGCATTCACATGTAAAATTATTACTTAATTTGTTTAAGTTTGGGTACGATTTCCCTATAAAATTGTATATACAATTAAAAAAAATCTACTTTGGATGTACATGTGTACGTAACCAACGAAACAATTATCTCACACATTTTTATAGGGCAGTTATTGACGCAAACACAACGAACTTATTAAGTTAAGACAGGTGAGGTTGGAAGTAAGTAACTGAGTGATTATTATTGGCAAATTTTCTTAAACACTGTCGTGTGTCGTAAGGTGCGTTAAGTTATCTCGATTGTCAAGTAAGTTCTCCGGGACCAAGTTCTGGCATTAAGTATATTTTTATTTAAAAACATAATACCTCATGGTATCGTTTTAAGTTAAGCTTGATTTTAGTGTTTAAATAAATAAAGAGCAGTCACCAAGTCTATGTCCGAAGCTTTTGGGCAACATAACACTTAAACTTGATCAATAATCCTACACATACTAAGATAGAGTATTATAAATATATTTTGAGTTTCTATCGTATTAAATGACTGCTTGAGTGTTTTTAATACTAATAGCCAATAAACGAGCTTATGGATAACCTGATGGAAAGTAGTTATTTTTAGCAATATTTATCCATAACATCAAAGGCACAATTTCATGCGACAAAGCTTTGACTCAGATGACCATACCTTTGACGGTATTTAACCGGTCTGGACGTGTTTTTGGATGTAGTGTCGTGGATCGAAAGTAGAGGATTGCATTGCTATTATTATAAAGGAAATAGAAAAAGAAGATTTTGGGTTTATCCACTTACCACGATTATGAACCCTGAAGCGATTTATTTTACTCCAAAATACTACACTTTGAGAATAGAGGAAGGTAAAATGGACTAAATGTTGTCACAAAGTGGGACATGATGTCACAGAAATGGACGACGCGAGACACGCTGCAAGTTTTCGCAGCGCGCCGTGCATTCCTGCGTCACGACACGATGTCGCACTTTTGTGTGGAAGCGCTTACCCGATGTTCAGCAAAGCAAATCAGGTCGGGGCAGGGGATTCAAGGAAACTGGAAGCTCCCTATACTTTAGGTGAAACGGGTCTTCAATTGTACCTTGTATCATATATTTTATTAAGCGCTAGATATCAGCTCTCGCTTCGCTTTAGGAAACTTGATATTTACGTTTTCTAATTAAAGTTTTATATATTAAATATCTTAAAGTATTCTTGTGAAACTATTATTGAAATTGTTTGAAATCCCGTGCCGTAGTTTTCGAGAACGTCGCATTCAGAGAGTGATACGGAGATTTTGTTTTATACTATATGTCCATCGGAAGTAATGGACCTTTCAAATAGTAATATAATTCTTGAAATATGTGCGGTGGTTTAGAATATTAATTTCCGCATATATAGAAACTCATAAAATTCTCACATTCTCTTTATAATATTAAATATAATCTTAAAAACGATGATTAACGATTAAAAATTATTTTCACTATTGTATAATTGTAAAGTTTATGTTTTTATAAAACTAATAAATATTGCCACCATGTGTGTTTGTTTATATATTTATTCTATGTTGACCCTTAAAGTGGTACAAAAGGCGGCTTACTGCTCTATAGCTCTCTTCGCTGGCCGACAGTCGGGATATGCAGAGAACTAAGACGTAAAATATTATTAATTCAAAACAATCCATTCATTGCCTCGTAACAATCCCAGATAGTACCAAAACAAATACTGGCTAAATCGCTACATTAGGTAAATCAAACAACATAATAACGCCACTAGACCAAGGTCTGTTTGCTCTGCAGTAAAGTGTTTCATGCATTAGGTATATAAATACTATTAATAAAGCTAAAATGGGATGTTTGTAGTTGGTTTGGATTACTTTTTAATATTTACATTGAATTCAGAGGCTTTCGATAACCTGCGTCGAGGTGGATTAATAATTTGAGGTAGAATTTAGATGTACGAGTATATAGGTAAAGCATAAAAAGTCTTCAGGACGAACACTACGATAATCGAAGAAATACCGAACTGAAGAAACGGGGAACATCTAATTATTTAAGGATGGCTGAGTCCCATGTTTTAGGTTCCTGGGCATTAAATCTAATCGAGTTGGATGAATTATCCAAAGAGTTAATAATTTTAAGTGACACTAAATTCAATTGAGCTTCCGTGCCCAACTATCCGTAAAAAGTTCTATCGGGAATTTTAATCTGTTTTTTGTATATATCGGTTAAGTTTTCAATTGTTTACGGGACCCGCGACAACCTTTACTATCTTCATAAAATCTCAATTTTAAAACAACGATTCATCGAATGACCGGTCTCTGTAAAGCCACCGTATTGCGTAATCTATTACGGTGTGATCAGCTGCGTTACACTGGAAATAGTTTAATCGATGTTTTTGCAGCACGAATTGAATGCGATGTTGATGCATCGATTAGGTCAACTATTCTGTCTGGTTTTGTCACACGAGGATTGCTATAATTGAGAATCAGATTTTCATCGTTCTATTTTTTAAGTGGTCAAAATTGATAGATTTCGGCAAACAAGTTCTTCATATTACATTCGTAGTTCTCAGGGTCGGAAGTAGGTATAATTTTCTCGCCTGACATGTTATGCAATGACTGCGATGCAACACAAAACTTCTTAGCCCGCTTCTCGACTTCTGTGACAAACACTGTTCTCATGTCTAACGTTTAATGACCTCTTTCCATTTCTTAATATTAAAGAAAGATCCAAATATCTAAATAAATAAAAATAAATTATATAGTAAAGATATAAGGAAAAAAACATAAGTCTAGCGTGTCGATCCTTGTGCGCCGTACTTTCGCGCAACCGCCTAGTTCGCTGTCCGTCTGCTACAGTTAAGAGGTCTGTAGCTATGTGGTGTACGGCGTGAAACTCAACTGATTTATAAAGATATTCGGCGTTTTTGAAATTTAAACTATCTGTATAACCAGGATACTTTTCAACCCGGGAAATGGAGCTGTATTCGCTAAAAACAAAATAAAAATAAGTACGAATATTCTGTTAAGTGGCAGTAATTTGCGCATAGTAATTTTAAGGTCATTATTTGCAAGTATTACAATACAATATATGTTTCTTATTCATAAAACTATGTAAATCAATCCGAAAAACAATAAAGTAGCATTGAAAATTTGATTTGAAATTTACTAAATGCCTGACCAAAATGAATAAAAACCGTTTCGAGTGCAGATGCTATTTGTTTACAAGTTACATAAAACAAACAACAATTAAACTTATATTTTTTTTCCCCTGATCAAAACGACTTTAAAAAAAGTCATTTGTAAGTGACACGTTATCAAAAATGAAACAAATAAAATATGCCCCTAAAAATTCCGCTTTAATAATTAATTCCGCTTAGAAGGATAACATTTATTTTGGTATTTGCCGATTCACCAAAGTGATATTCCACCCGATTCACTCAAGATGGAACTCACACAATCTCATCGTCTGAATCTAGTATTTTTTATTGCTATTTTATAATATAAATTATTTATGATATTTAACTATAGTAATATTATATAATTATTACCGACTATAATTTGATATCATTAATGAAATCTTTGTTTTTCAGAACGTATTAATGTACGGAAATGCGATACCGGGTATCCATCTGAGAGATATTAAAAAAATAAACTGAACTGTAAATAACGTTTATAAATACATTTAATGGCCGTAGGACACTTCACAATGCCATAATCACTATATTCCAGTTAATTAGAACACGTCCTGTTTTTTTGTCGATCAGGTAAACAATGGTGGCGAGACCCCGATCGCCGGCAGAGGCACTGATCCCTCAGTTCTATGCTGGAAGGTCCATCTTCATCACTGGAGGAACCGGCTTCATGGGCAAGGTGGGTCATCGCTTACGAAGTGGTTCGTACACGGTTGCAAAACAACATCACTTAGGCCCTCAGGAAGTAGGACCTTAAAACGGTGAATTTTCCATTTCAGTTCAGAGGAGTAAGGCATCTGAATATACAGCTTTTGTTCAATTTACGGCTAGTTAGTGATCAACTTAAAATAATGAATGTGAAAGAAATACATTCCTGCAGTTCTTGACCTTGGAACTGTTCGATACAAGGTCATGTTGGACGAATTCATACATCAATGCTCACTGTATTTTGACGCACCAGACGTTTCTATCAGACTGAGATAATACGGGAATATTTAAGTACCAATCTTTGATGGAAGTAAAGGTTCTTCTTCTAATATTTACTGAAGCGGCTGATACAGAGCACGGTAGCTTAAAATATACCTTTGTATGGTACCTTAGAAGCAGGTCTAACATCAATTTTTTTTTGTTTCCTAGCGATAAACGTGTAGAAGACATACCATTTGATAGTAAGTGACCACCGCTCCCCATAGACAAACGCAACACCGGCTTCACCGATGCGTTCTCGGCCACCTCCACGAACGGAGCATGGATCCGCGAGTTAACTAGTCCCGTATTGAAAATAAAACACGTTACACGTAAACTTTATATTTCAAGTTACTTTATATGAATATTCAGAAGGTCCCGGTTTTAAAAATAATGACGACTGCATACCTGCGTAACAATATTGTTGACCGCTATGTACTTAATAAATAAAATCAGTACGGGTGTCGATGAAACTTCAATTAAATTTCACGGAAGCACATCCGACCATTATTGTCGTTGACGAGAAAATGCCCATAGTGAAGTAGTTCAAGTTGAACATGTTGGGTCACGACGAGTCAAGGTAAAAAGCACATACTCATGCGCTCCAGGCTCGGAAGAGCGGATTGTTATATACAAGGTGTAATTAATCAATAAAACCTGTTGTACTTCAGTTGCACTCAAAATTTTATTAGTCATAATTATGATTCAAACCCATTTGTGGTCCAGTACAGGATGCACAGAACGCTAATGGATGCGCTCATAGCCCCACGGCTTGTGTCCCACCTAGTAGGGATTAAGTAACTGCGTTTCCGGTATGTAGTGATATGCGTTACAGCTTCGGAAGGAACGTTGAGCCACTGATCCCGGTCTTTTGGACGGCTGGGATCTCCTTATACATAATTATGACGATTGCGAAAATAAGAATAAAAGGAAGTTTACCGACAGTGACCAATTAATAGAAGCACTGCACTCGACGTTAACAGTTTCCCGAGTATGAGCGTGAGTCTCCAACACGGAACACTACGTGGTCGGAGCGTGCAAGTGCTTATGAGTTCTCATTTCCGATTCTAGGTATTAATAGAGCGACTGCTCGCTACGTGTCCAAATATAGGGCGTCTGCATCTCCTGCTCAGACAGAAGAAGGGTGTCACACCCGAAAAGCGACTCCAGCAGTTAAAGCAATCACAGGTTTGTTCATCTACGTGCCGTCCATATAGAAATAGTGCTTGTTGAAATAGTTGAATAGAAAGATAACATTTAATGTAGTATATTTGTGACCAACAAGGGTAAAGAAATGATCTGTTGTGATCAGTCGATCCTTTTGTGATTTCACCGAAACTATTAATGACATCGAGTTACTTATCAGTATAACGAAGTTCCCGATATCCTTGCGCCAAACGTATCGTGGCACGTATCAATACTGGCAGCGTGAGTGACGAGTGTACAGGTTTTTATGGAAAACAAAATAATGACTATGTTCTAAAGATCGAACTTTAAGCTTAGACAATTTTTGTTTTTAATGCAATATATGATAACAACCGTATATGTATATGGCTTTGTATGATGTTTGTTTAGGCGTTACATTTTTTTTTTAATTCAAATGTTTTAAATGATTCGTATATATATTTATTAATCAAAAAGCAAAACAGTTTAATGCGAGCTAAGTTATTTTTTTTTTATCTTTTATATCATGTATTTTTTATTGAATAGATGCGATGCTACCTGACGATAAGTGCCGACGTAGCATTAAATGATAAATTGCAATAACTTGCCTTGAAGCCGTTCACATCGTAATGCGATGGAAAAATCGTTACGGGCGGATCATTCGAATCCAATGCGCGTTATGAGTATGCCACCATTCACATGTTAACAATTTAACTTTATTTCATGTGATAGGCATCTAAGCTTGTAAAAAACCTAACCACCAAGCACCTTTTATCGCGGGGAAATCCATCCATTCATAAGGCAGACGCAAAATATTGTACAAAAGTAAGCCCAAAAATATATTAACAATTATTTGTCCCTATGTTCGTAGCTTAAACTAATCATAAACTGTATAAGGATACAGTAATATTCAAATATAAATTTATACATAAATTGAATTAAAATTGTGTGTTGTATAAAATTATAATAAGATAAATTATACACTATTACATGAATATTTGCATAAAATGTACATACATTTGATAAAAAAATATAAGTATAGGTAAATTTATTATTTACAAGCAAACTTAATTATTTACTGGCTTCGCTTTAGGAAAACTACACGTTACATTATGTTATATTAATTTTAAACTTTTTTATTTATGGATGGATTGCAATGAAACAATGAAATTTAAGTATTAAGTGAAGCTTACTGCAATATATTAGTGAATAATAGAACGAAGTCGTTTAAGCCGTTTTCGAGATTAGCAGGAACAAACTCACAGACAATCAGACAAAAATTCTAACAACTATTGTTTTGTATTCGATTGCGTTAATAAAGGCCCCTAATCATGTTTTTTCTCATATATGGTTCATGTACAGAATGCGATCAGTTAGAATTTTATTATTAGTATAGATAGATAGATATAAATATATATTATTAAGCCGACAAACCGTTACACTGATTGGCAGATTTGATATATAATACTTGTATTTTGTTGAAATAAATAAATAAACTCCTGGATCCGGATCTCCTCTCACAATGTGCGAATAGTTATATAATGTGGGGTTCAGTACAGATCAAAAGTCTGTGAGAGATACTAAAGACTAGAATTTTATAAAGAAGAATGTGGACAAGCGAGCCATGAAACCATATCGAAATGAGGCGAATTCTCAAAAACTTATACCTAATACATAGTTTCCATTCGCGCTTGTGAAAAACGAAATCCGTACATTATACCTTGATATCGGACCAATTTACAAAATTCTAAGTATCAAATATAATAAATAATATTTAAAAATAACACTTTCAGGTGTTCGACGTGATCCGGCAAACACATCCTACGCAACTCAACAAACTGTGCATACTTCCTGGTGATGTTTCCCAACCTAACTTGGGCATAGCTGCAGACAGGCTGTACCAGCTGCAAGAGGTAAAAACAACTGTTTGTGCTCTTTTTTTCATGTGGCAAGAGGTTAGATTAGCAATTTCCGACCAGCAACGATATTGATAAGGTATTATTTACATGACCCTTAACGCCTGCCTGCCTAAATGTTAACATGAATATTTACTCCTACTTTTGTTAAGTAGTACACCCGGTGTATGCTTTATTTCTAATAGTTACGGACGGGTTATAAAACCTTTCAAACTGATATACGTCATTCACGTTTCACGCAAATATTGGTAGATGCAATTTCGTTGTCATCCTGGCAGAACGGCGAGTCCTAAATGTTATGTGCACTATCCCACTCGAGAGATACTAATAATTGTTTGATTTAAGATTGTGCGCCTAACTTCAATTTTAGTGACCACGTGACTGTTTACAGGTCTCAATAGTATTCCACAATGCCGCGACGCTGAAGTTTGACGAGCCTCTGAATACCGCTGTCGAGCAGAATGTTTTATCTGTTGTCCGGCTGATGGAGCTCTGTGACAAGCTTCCAAACATCGAGGTCAATAATAATTTTGAACTGTAACAAACCGTAAGAGTGAGAGTTGCCATAGCTATCACATTAGTTTCTTTAAAAACGAAAAGGACAGATTTTTGTCCAATCGCATTCACAATCACATTGATACGTTTTAAAAAAATTAACCACGTAAAAATACTTTATAACAGCGACTTTTTTAGTATATCATACATTTATACCTAAATAATATATGCATCGGAGTTTTTAGTTATATCAATATCTCTCGCAAATGAAAATAATGAGGAAAATATTTATAGTTCGTATTACAAATTGTCAATAATGTTAGGCCTATAACAAAAAACGTTCCAGAAATAACGGACACCAAAGTACAGCGCTTTTGCTTTGCAGGGAGACACTAATAGCTGCAATGTACCATTTTTATTGTAATTAATTCAATAAAAAACCAAGTCGCAGCAAACAACAAGTAGTTCGAGGCTGATCACACCAATGAGCTATAAGCTTTTTTGTTCTACTTCTCTCTCTGTTACTATATTGTTCTTACTTCCAGGCCCTTATTCACATGTCGACAGCGTACAGCAACCCAGAAAGAAAACTCGTGGAGGAGAAGGTATATCCCGTGCCTACATCTCTTGACAAGCTACTGGATCTAGTGAAAGTTCTTCCACAGCCGCTGCTAGCCGAAATCACACCACTGTAAGTCAACTGGATAAAGCTATAGTTGCTCCAATACGTGTATTATGTGGCTCCTTCTGTCCTTGAGTCTGAGCCAACCTCTACTTATGTATTTTGTTGTACCCTGTCTTCCTAACGCCATCGATAATATTGACTCGCAGTTTCCCCGCTAAAATTTGTTTACAATTTTTAGATATATCCAGCCGAAACCCAATACCTACACCTTCACGAAAGCCATGTCTGAGGAAGCAGTCCGTAAACACGGCAACAACAGATACCCGATTGCTATTTTCAGACCCACCATAGGTAATATAAAACTTTGGCTTATAGCTTATTTTACACAGACGTTAATGTCTCACTTCAGCTCCATTTTCTACATATTAATTTATTTTTATTTCTTTCTGTGGTTTGGTCAGTGTAAGTATGATTCAACTATATCCAGTCCATTGTAAATTACAAGATTATTATGCTGAAAACAACTTGATATTATTGCAGTAACATTTTATTCAAATTCATTTTATATTCAAAAACATTTAATCATGCAGGTATTCTGTAAATACACTTATGCACGTCATGTTTCGCTTGTGCTACCGTTACGGTAAGGTGCTTTATCATCGAGGAGAAGAAACGGCGAAAGAAACTCCTCAGCACATCTTTTACGACAACATAGTAATAACAAAAGTTTAAACCTGTGCGGAACCGGTTTTGACACTGTTATTTCCAGGCGTCTTTGTCATTAATATATTAATGGATACTATAATATGCTTTGCCTATGAACTGTGTTTTAATACGCCGCTTAAAAGTTCCAACGGGCAACTCACGTATCAACTTAGGAATTTTATTGTAAAAACGAATTCCAAGCCCCATAAAGGAACGCTGCACCCTTCTAAGACGATATGAAATTTATGCCTATTTCTTGTATCATGATTGTGTGTATGTTAATATAATTCCAGTATCGAAGTATTCCAGTATCGTACTGGACGTACGGCGACTATCCATTACTTCGTGTTAAACATCAGTCCGGTACCGACAACGCGTTTTGTCTCTTGCATTTTTATGAGTATCGTCATCGAGTTATCGAGTTATCGAGTTATCGTCTAAGGTTGCATCGCTACTTACTTTCAGGTGGGATTGCAGTCGAGCAGTATAATTAGTAAAAAATAGTAATAAAACCTTATACCCTTATTTCCAGTGGTATCAGCCTTGAAACATCCGTTCCCCGGGTGGATCGAGAACTTAAACGGTCCCAGCGGCGTGGTGGCCGCCGCCGGGAAGGGTCTGCTCCACGTATTCTGCAGGAAGACTGACGCTCGAGCAGACTTGCTGCCAGTTGATATCGCAATTGATACACTCATCGCCGTTGCCTGGGAAACCGCTGTGGATAAGTAAGTTTAGTTCTGCAATGTCGCGGATTACGATAGAGTGAAATACCTTGGGATAGAAGTAAAGAGTTTAACTCTAGTGGGTTGGTGCCAGTGGCCGATTAGTATATTATAACAGACCGCGCCCAGCAAATTGAGTACATATTTGCAATTCTTGAAATGTATATGGCTCTATAGTGTTAGGAAGTTCATATATCCTACGAATCTCCCCCGCTCACAATGCACCACACTAAACAACTGAACGGTCTCTCCTGCTGGAGGTCGCTAGGCTCTACGTATGTCACCCACTTGCATTATGATGACTATTGATCTTCCTCCCCACCCCCGCCTCCTCCCCTATTTTTCCCTCTTTAAAGTTCCGTAAGAAAATACATAGAAACATTTACTATATATAATCTTATGTGAGTTCGATTTGAATTCAGTTGTCTCGATGTGTCCAATAGCCAAGTAAATCGTTCGTTTCAGGCCGGAGACTGTACGCGTATACAATTGCAGCACATTCGATAACCCGACCACTTGGATCGAGTTCGAGAGACAGATCCGCCAGAAGCTCCGCGCCCATCCGCTGGACGACGCCTTCTGGTACGTCGCCGGGGCTGGCGTCGAGAACAGGCAAGTGACAGGTTACTGGGGTGCAGGAAATTTGCGCTTAGAATAGTAATAAAAAAGATTTAATAACTCGGGATCGAACTACCGCCCAACGTGAACCAGGTGTAAGCCGAGTAAAACACTGGTTTATTTATTTTTTGGTGTTTTGGTGTTAAGGAAAAAAATATATAGACGGATTGTGGGCAATGTGTATGCCAGTGCCGAGTTACGTCGATTTCGCTCTCCAAAAACATTACGATTGAACAGTAAGAAAATACAGTATTATGAAGAATCTTAGGAATATAAGTTTTGCCATGACTTCGTTCACTTAAGCCAGTGATAATTTTAATATGTTCATGTCACTTGTAAAAATACTATTGTTAGTTCTATTTTGATTCAACAGATTCGCGCAGAAGATAATGGAATTCCTTTTTCAAACGGTTCCACTATACGTCGCGGAGTATGTCGTCCGCGCGCTTGGGATCAAAATGAAGTGAGTGGAAAGCATAGGGTTCACCGTTATAAGTGCGGTGTATACTTTAATTTCTAGTGGCTTTGGATTCGGTCATTGGTACTATTCGAGGAAAAAGTTAAACTACACCGGTTGCAAAAAAGATACTCGCTATACCCAACGAGGTGAGGTTGGGGGAGGGTGCCGGAGGAGTTGTTACATTAAACACGTCTGTACTCATAACATACTGACACATTTTACATCACACCATTACACAGATGCACACGATTACATCACACAATTTTCAGATCGAAATGTACACATCAAAAACAAACTGCTGCCACTCCCAGTTGACTTATAAAAACTCTAGTATAAAGTTATAGACGTTTCGTCACACGAAGTTCCTCTATTTCCCTAGTCTCGTACATCGCCACCTCCGGTGCTTGTTCGTCAATCTCTGATTCATGTTGATTAATAAAAAATCTACCGAGACCGAATCTATATATTAAATATGTTTCAAATATTTTGTTGTCTTCAGTTTCAGGTCGATATAGAGACTAAAACCTATGATTTTTGAAGTGAAACTTCTTTAGCTGCGATGAGAGTAAAAATTCAAGGCGACACACGAGTTAGGGCGATAAACCCGTAACGTTTTTTAGTACCAATGTCGTTGCATAGATGGCATTGCACAGCGATGTAGAATAACAATTATTCTAGTTTTGTATGGGAGAAAGATAATTCTCGTATATTATCCAAGCGAGTGCATTTCCTACCGCATTTGTGTTATATTAAAGTTTAGTTTAGAGGGGACTGGAGAGCATATAAGTTTGATGAAAGTGGACTCATTCTTTGTAGCCTAAATTTTAATCCTTATCAAAATAAGTGAGTAGAATATGAATTTAACTATCTAAACGTTGAGAAGTGTCACTTCAAATATGCGCACGTCGTGCGCACAACCGTTTTTTTTTATGTGTTTATCGGAAACAGTATTACGCGGAAAGCATTGAACAGATTAAAGTCGAAATATGGTTAAATGGTCTTTTGAAATTGGCAGGCCGTCATTCCAGAGATTACCTCCGGATACACACAAACTCATAAAATTCGCACGCTGCCTTTGCAATATTAGTAGAGATGAAAAAGATATACAAATTAACTGTGTAGCCTTGACGAAACCTTACCAGTGTAGCAAAAAAAAAGGCTTTATTTTTTATCTTGGCCAAAAAAAATCCTTAAATTATATCATTATAACCATTAATGATCTAAATAATTTCCTTCTAAATCTCTAATGCTACCCTCGTCCATTACCTCCTTCAGAGTCAGTCTGATCACAGCAGAGCAGAAGTTGCGCGCCATGAACCAAGTCCTCGCGTCGTTTGCGCTCAACGAATGGCACTTCATCACCGATAATGTGGCGAGACTGCGCGCCCGACTCAGTCCGCACGATGCCGCCGTGTACAACCTCGATCCGAAGAGTATCGAGTGAGTGCCGAGATCCTTTAATAATGTTTGTTAGTGTTTACTGTTGTACTCCGAGTTAATAATGAATATATAAACAACTATTACATTAATAAATAACGGTGAACTCACATTGAAGCGATGCAAGCGCCCTCACGTAGCGGACGGCTTTAACATAAAAACCTCGGACAGGTTGAATACTAGGTTCACCTTTATGTGCGTTGCTATTGAGAAGAAACATCTCTAATAAGCAGTATAAGCACTAATGAGCAAATTGAATCAGTAAGTAGTTATTTGTGCGATAAAATTGGTTAGTTTGAAAAAACTAAGGATTATATCGTCATCGACCTATAAATAATTTCGAGACAATATTAATTTAAAAAATACGCTAGTGTTCATATTATTTATTGCAAGTTACTGTCAATACATAGTGCGCAACATTCAACAATCACAATTTCGTTATGGATATTCATCACTATTTAATTAGAATACATATCAGTCTAGTTGCAATAGTAATTTCAATATTTATTTCCTAAGACATATTCCTTTCAAAACTGCTTTCAACAAAATAAATGTATTTTTTTATTTGCAGTTGGGATGACCACTACACTAATTTTATAAAGGGTACAAGGAAATATCTCCTTCACGAAAAAGATGCAGACTTACCGGACGCTAAGAAACATATGAACAGGTAAATATAAAGTTTACGACCTAGAATACTTCCTTGCACCTTCCCACTGGAAAACAAAGAAATAGAAATAACTTTCAACTTATTATTAATATTTAAATTCACCGTCATCAACAATAAAGAATAAGGAAATCGTTCACCTTAAAACTTAAAACTTAGTTATTCATTTTAATTTTAAGAATAATTTTGAAAACCGTTATTGTAAAGGTTTTACTGATATCAATTTTTATATTGTACATATTTATATAGTAAATTCTTTTTGTAAATAAACATTTATGAATTTTTACCCGTACTCTCATTTTATTTCAGATTGTACTACATACACCACGGCTTGGTGCTTACCTTATGCGTCCTGTTCGCACGACTATTGCTGTGCAACTCCTCCATTAGAAACTTTGTACACGACATTATGAGACTATGCCTGCTTCTTCTTAACGGCCTATACTCATATATTACGGCGCCGACGTTAGTGAGGTAGTTATTAATAAAATTAAATAATTACTATTTACATTAACGACTTAAAAAATATTTTCTAACCGTGGAATCCCTGCACTCAACGGTATGAAATAAATATTTCCATATTTTGTTTAGATTCGAATATTCCGATATTGAAAGTTCCGCATTGGTCCTGAAAGTAAATCCTTATAGTGGTATATAAGTGTATATAAATATATATAAGTGGTAACAGTTATTTGAAGATCAAATGGCAGTTGCCTGCATTGGTGGCGGTCTTGTCAATAAAATCGTAGAAATATATTATATTAGTAAATGATATATTTATATAATAATAAACGGGTTAGAAATTATATTTCTATGGTGTGACCATGTAGTTTATTTAAAACTTTTAAGAAACAAAAAAGATATAACGGCTGGAGTAATATTTCATTGAGTCGGACATGGTTTAATATTAATTTTGTTTGTGTAGCCTTATTTCTGTTAGTACTGATCTGTTATTAATTCAAATGAAGCGAGGCGAGAAGCAACTCAGGTCGTGACTACAGCTGTGTGTGTGTATGTACTGTCATATCTTACAATCAATGTGTGCGACTCAGAGTAGATAATATGAGAAACGATTGTTGTTTATCGATCTTGAAAAATTCGGAATGCGGATTCTGGCATAGAGATCGAAATTGTTAAATATGCTTCGTTAAATATTGTACTCGACAATACTTAATGTATTTTAATAATCAGTGTGAACCTTATTAAATGTGAAATACAAATAAACTCTAATATTTTTAAAGGAAGAAAAAACTTGAAGTATTTAAGATGTGATCCTCATAGTGATTTATTTATTCGAAATGTTTAAAGTAACAATAAAAGGAAACATTTTAATTTCAGTATTTTTAATTGGCATAATCTCTCAATTTATTGATTCATTATTTTATGCTTATTGTCATTATATTAGTATAAATAAAAACCTGAGTTATTTTAAGTCTATTTCGCTTAGATTTCTCTGCACCGATAGAATACAAACAAAATAGTTATTTAAACGTTTGGCTTCGTTTCTCTCTCTCTCTCTCTCTGTCTCTCCTATTACAAATCACATTTAAAAAAAAGGACCATATAATTTGAACTAATACCATTTCAATATTGTGAACCGTTCGTACGTATACATTTTCTTATAGTATAAAAATGGATTAATAATATTGTGTGACTCATACTCCGTTAGGAACGAGTTGTGATATTTGTGAACATTGTCTTTGTACGATATTATGCTTTAATAAATATTTTATAAATTACAGTTTAAATTATGTATTTTTTCATAATTGAATAAACTTGACTTTGGATTTGTGGATCTACAAATTACTATCTTCAAATGTTTGAAACAATTCATCAAATCTTTTAATATTAAACGTAAAAAATTGCAGTATCTACGAATCTGATTATTTTACATCGCCTTTCTATATAATAATACCTAAATGTACATGAGATATTTTGTCTTTTCCGCTGAATTACCACCCAGTTCAAGATTTTAACGCAATGTTTTGACCATAAAGTTATTATACTAGCGTAACCCCGGTCACTCACATGCGTGCAAATACGCGAACCCACTAGTGTAACCCCGGTCACTCACATGCGCGCAAATACGCGAACCCACTAGTGTAACCCCG
>DWPT01002778.1:0-15547 GCA_018251895.1 Agathymus mariae mariae | reverse complement strand
GAAATGCGTTAATAAATGCCTTCAAACCTCTTAACTGATTTAAGCAATATAAGAATATAATTATTTTTGCATGTATGCAAAAAAAAAACGAAACTTAAAAGAAATAAAAATTTATAGCCTTAATAAAACATACATTTATTCGATTTTTTATCCGAATTATTGCATTCGACCATGCTCTTGTGTAAATTCATACAGGAGGCGTTGTTAAAAATTCATAGTTGTAAGCTCTCCATTATATTTGAAACAAAGCTTATACTTATCATAATTCTTGTCTCGTCTGATGACTTCGTAAGAATATTTTGATGTGTATAAAACAATTGGACAGCTCTATAGGCTTTGGATCAACTCCCTTCTACCGACCTATCAATTACATCGGCGGTCACACAAAAATGTCAAGGCGTAATAACGTCTGATTCATGATTGCTCATCGATAAATGATGAAATTTTAATATAAATATGTCTAAGAAATTTTTTGATCCTGACAGCTACAATTAAGGTTTTGTCACGTGCGCACGAATTGACCAAGATAATTTTAAGGATGGTATATAATAAACCCCATGGGTGACAACCGGCACACATCTCATCGTGACTTATTCAGGAAACGTTGTTCGAGATGAAGATATTACTGGTCAGAAATTTGAACTAAAATTATGACTAAAAGTAGCTTGCTTAGTTAAAAACTAATTCTATTCCGTTTTTATACTTTACGAGTGTTTAAGTGTTAGGTGTCAATTCGGACGTATGCGAATATATAGATTTTTTTTAAAGAAAAAAGGATAATCATATAATTAGAGTTAATTAAAATTTGGATATTTCATTTCTCTTTGCCCTATATCACGTAAAAATGCTTTTAATATTATGTCTATATGCGACGATATATTGTTACTTTTTAAGCTAGAGATGTAATAATACATTTATATGAAGCGTTGTTTACATCATTGTGTTATACATATATGTATAGTAAGGCATTTCTTAAGTTTAAGTGGGAATAAATATTTTTTGTTACAGATTGTATGGGCCATAGGTCTTGCAGAATGTGATAGTCTTGATCGGACCTATCTTCCACCAAGTGGAGCTGTCTTAGCTGAAGGAAATCCACAAGATATTAATGTTCCTTTTCAATTTCCAAAAGAAAATTATCCATCATCTTTTGAGCCTGCAAATGATAAATTTGCTGACGGTATTGCACTTGGTATTGATAGACAAGGTCCATCTGTAACATCTTCTCTAGAATTTTTCACTAATCGGCCTGGGAATTTTAACTCTGACCAAATTAACAATATTCCAACTACAACTACCTCTTACGATTCAATTAAAACATCTACCCTTTCATCTATAGAAATCTATGACACTACATTTGGACCTTCGACCACAGTCTCTGAGAGATATTCCCCTATATCTCCATCTCTTGATCCAAATCTGAGTTATGATCAATATTTAATTCAACAAAATCTAAAATCAAATAAATCTCAACAATCAAATCCAAGTTTTGCTTCTTGTGAACTAGATTCAGAACTTCTAAATAAAAAAATTGGTTTCCCATCTGGAAATTATGATTTACAATCTGTAAATTATCAACAACTTCAGCAAAATCCATCTCCGGGTAATAATGTAAACAAATACAATATGAATAATGGTATAAAGGCGATTTTCCTGGATTCAGGTATTTCTTCAACATTAGTGCCAAGTCAAAGTTTTGTTGGGACGTCGGTTACAAACATAGCGCCATTTTCTAAATATTTTTCACTTCCTTCATCTTCTATCCACTTTGATACAAGCTATAATTCAAATGTTCAACCACAGAGGATACAAGCGGAAAATGATAGAAATGCTGTAACTCTTAATTATGAAAATACACTAACACCTAAAGGCTTTGCATATAATTTCGATACATCTAATGGTATTCATGCTGACGAAAGTGGGACAGCTATTAATGGAGTAAAATCCAAAGGATCGTATTCTTTTACTGGAGACGATGGAAAAGTCTATAGTATTAAATATACAGCTGATGAACATGGTTTTTTACCACGAGGAGATCATTTACCAACGGCACCACCAATACCTGATGTTATATTGAGAGGTATAGAACAAGCTGAGAAAAATAAAAAACTGGGATTCCTCGATGATGGTAAGCTACAGTACCTAACTCTGGCAGTATTTTTCAACCTCATTTTATTAATATGAAGTATAAGCATGCTGTCTATTTGGAGTTATGCAATTACTGCAACTCAAAATGATGTATAGATAGATAGGTAGTCCTAAATTAAGAGTAATGTATAAATATGTATAAATTTACATATTATGTAAAATGATATATTAATAATTTAACTATTTAACATTTTAGGTTCATATGACGATACCAAGTATGGTCATCGTAGATATCAAGGTTTAATGGGTCGCATAACACAGAACTATAATGACAACATTACCGTCAATGAGTCAGATATCAGAGAAAATGGGAAACGTACGGGAACGAATAGTTTCGAAACCATACTTCCTACAAACGATGGTAAAGATTTAGGTAAAACTGCTATTTCTAATTATGAATATGGTGAACCCTATTATTCCACAAAATTTAATGTATTGAAGATGTACAAAAAAGATCCATACATAGTTGAGGATGAAAAAGATTTATCTACCTTTAACATTACTAATCAGGCTAATGGAATTAAATTATTCAACTCTAACCGTATTCCAATTCAATTTCAATTGAAAAATATGAACAAAAAAATTAATAGACCTGTAGACCCCGTTAATACACCTGAGAACGAATTCAAAGGAGATATTCTTAGTAATTCCACCACTTTGAATGAAGTATTGATTCCGAACACGGAGATATATTCTGAAAAATTTAATCTCAAGGAATATACTAATAATTCACAGAATGAATATAATGGACAAAAAGAATATAATTTGGGATACAAATACACTCAACCACAAATTGTTTATAATGAAAATTACAGAAATAACATAGAACCACAGTTCTCGAGTATATCAGGAACTGATAAATCAAACCCTGACTATAAATCATACAATGAAAGAATTACTGGTAAAGATTTTACAACTCCGAAAATATCAATTCATTACCAAAATCGAAAGCCTGATACGAGCTCACAAATATCAAAGGAAATATTTAAATATCCAATCACGATACCCATTAAAATAAATTCTATAACAACTCAAAATAACAATAATGGGTTCGCTAATCCGATTCCAAACTTTTATAATACAAGATTAGGCCCAGTTAAAAGTAAAGAGGAAACATCACCAGAAAGAGTGTTTGATTCAAAATATGTATCTACTACGATAAAACCTTATACTTCTCAGTCTCCTGATACATCCAATGGAAACAGTAAACAGTTTAATGACTATCCTTCATCTACGGTATCAACCACAGCTTTACCTTCGAAAATTTCTTCACCAATTACTTTTTCAACAGGCATTTTCAGATATTCTGAAACAACCCCAAGACCATCTCAGATTGCATCAATATTACGGCCGTCAGTAGCTTCAGGACAATTGACTTCAAGGATCACTTCACGTCCATCTAATTCTTCTGGTTTTGTGCCAGGACAACAAGAAGAAGATTTCAAAATTTCAACAATAAAACCTCATACTTCTAGCCAAGAACTCACTGGAACGCGGAATTATGAAAATCCTATAACTAAAGCTGGATTTTCTGAAGGTCGTATTCCTGACCTTGTGGTATCAACAGTTCCAAGGTCTCAGAAATCAAGGGTCTCACCCAGACCCGAGAATATTAGAAGCCAGTCTTCAAATGAAAAAGTGTACGGAGAAGACTTCAGTGGACCGAAACAATTCCAGGGATTCGATCCTGAATACGGATATTACTATTAATAGTTTACATAATAGGTATAATAAATTATTACTGTGTATTTTCTGTTCCTTCTATTAAATGTTACATATTTATGAATAAGTTATTTCACTCAATTACCTTTCAGCATGATTATAAATGAAACCAGTATGACATACGTTCGAGGTTCAGCCTAACTTCAGTGACGTAAGTTCTAATTCAATACACGGCTCAAATTTTCTAATACTATTAGTGTTTTACCATTACTTTATATTTGTTTCTAAATCGAAAATCTCGTGGAGGATTATTTAATGTTGTTCTGTATACTGTTAGAAGGAGTAAATGTGGTAGACCGATGACATCAACCGTTCTTGTTTTATGAAGAGCCCGACTATTATGATTTAGTAGACTGAAATACAAATATTTCAGCAAATTTTGTTCAAAATTGTTATCTGTCCAAATGTTGCGTGCAGCGAGCGACCATAGACCATTGACAGTGTTTAGATTGACAAACCTCACATACTATCAAGAACATTTCGAAGAGAATAATAATTGTTAACTCTTCATTTTGTAAGTAAATTCACTATGTTTTTCTCATGCAAAGCTTCTGATACGATATAACGGGCAAATTAGTTTGAGGAAATTAGAGGTACACTCATGATTCGAACCAATGTAAACTTAAGTTCTGGAAAACTTATATGTAAAGGCTATGAGATCTGATGTTTCTGAATAGCAAGTAGAATAGTAAGTCTTAAAACAGATAACTATATGAATGAATCTTGGTTTTACCTAGAACCTAGTCTGAAATATTAAATATTAATATAAGTAGAAAATATTAGTTAAATATTCTTAAAATTTGCATAAACCGAAGTACACATTAACATTAAAGTACCAAACAACTAATATTATTATGCCAATAAGTAATTATGTAATGTTCAAAATTATTAAAAGCATTTACTGAACAAAAACTTTGAACGTGGTTGGCTCACACGATCACTCAAATTCCAATCATGCACGATCTTCGAATTTTTCCATGTTATATGAGTACGTCTTAATAATGAATTGTCTTGGTACGGTAAAAGAAATGATCATGAATCAAAGGTGTGTGAAGCCTTTCATTTCAACATCAACAACTATTAGCTTTGTACCTACTAAAGGTCACATCTTAGATCTGCAAGGACCTGGAGTGTTACCCACTCAGCTGCACGAAATCCCACAACTGGACTAAATTATTGTTACCTGAGGTTAATTATTGGCCATTGTCATCAACTGCCACGTCTCTGATACGGTCAGGGAGAAGGGAACGGCTGAAAAATAGCGCTGCACGAGTCACAACCCCGCGTCAGCAAAGGTATGCTATTGCCCTGTTTCCCGTATTATTGCTGGAACTGCCTAAAGTATCTAAAAGTCCTGGTATTGATCACTCATGCCACTCCTAACCTCATTACCTCACAGGGTTGCGTAACTCGATTTTTCTTACAACTGATACCTTAAAGCTATACCTACTTCACCACAAATACACTGAAATAATTAAACGTCAAGATTAAACAATGTAAAATGTACATACCTTATACGTTGGTAAATCATTACACGAATCGGAACTAATGCAATTACAAAATTTTTATTTGGAATCTTTCAATTAATAATTATTGCGATCTATTGTTGATTACAGTTTCAAAGGTTTTTTTTATCAGCTACGTAATTTAGGTATCTTCAATTTCGCAAAAATATTGCTCCAAATAGTTCATTGTAATGGGTAAGCGTGATTGTTGTCGAGTTGATCGCAAGGTTTTTAATAGTTTGTTACGGAACAAACACAAATACGGTTCTTACAAATATCTAGTGTCCTTCTTTACATTTTATATAAAGAGTAGAACGGGGTAGAAAGGTTCCTAATCTTTATAAATAATTAGAATGGATTTATCTGAGTAAATTATTTATATATATAAAGCTTTCAGGTATTATAGAAATAAGTTTCAAGTAAAATCTTAAGTTTGCATATCACTTAAATTAGATATTTGTAACCAGAGTCAATGAAGTCCGGATATATACGTTAAATTAATTTCATTAATTCTCTAAACACGTAGCTCCCTCTACGTTATTAACAAGAAACTATAGGATATCACGGATCAAAATCGAAGTCAATCAATGAAGTGGAGTTCACAATTGCTGAACTATTTTAAAACTCACTCAATAGATGGCATTAGTTATGTCCTCATAAATCATTGGCGCATAATGGTACCTTATTTTACAATAATTTATTTTATAACTTATTTTAAAAGATTCGTTGCTATTGACACTGTATCAAAAGGCCAGTTCTTAAGATATAAAGACCGTATTTTAAATCGCTATACCGCAACAATGCTACAGCCGTTCTCATGTATAAATAAATACATGGACCTCACGGACCGGACGATCATTTAAATGAATAAATACATTTAGCTCGTTCTCAACAATGTCGAAATAATCATGCCGCAGTCAGTCAAGTGAACGGTCAGCCGTTCTAGTAAGTAAATAAGTAAGTGGGCGTTTTACAAAAACATCATTAGGGATAACAGCAAATATATGTGGGGATTGTGTAACTGTTCAATTTTGCTTAACAGTTCTTTATCTAAATGATGTATTTTATTTATGTAACAGAGTTTGATATTTTTACAAGCATTTATATCAGTTAATTCATAACTACCTCTTCCTTCACCTTTTAGAACTTCGTGTTTATAGCTTTAGGTCAAATCTTTCAACTGAATTTGAAATCAGTTATCAAGAATCAAAATGTAAGAAAAAAATATTTAAAACTCAATAACAGCACAGTGGTATATATATTTAAATTGTCTGCCTCTTTTCTTTATAATGTAAGATAGATGACTTGGTCTGTGACGTTTGTGGGTTATGAACGTACTCACAAGGACCAAATAAATTTTGGTGACAGTTACATACTATCCAATGGAATCACTTCCTCAAAAGTCCTATCCAACAAACCTATATAATATTCTGGTAGGTATAAGTTTCTAACTGTTAAACTCTCTACACAATGAATTTTATTTTGATAATTTTCATAACGTGCAATACGTATAATTTCAGAAAATAATAATCAAGAAGTCGCGTAAAGAAAAAGTCATTAAAATATGAGCGCCTTAAAGCTAAAATTGTTAAAAAGATGTGCTGCAGCATGAACTGTATAGCACATCGGAATCAGCATAAGTCTAGGCTTAATACTACATCGATTTTCAGATCGACCCGAAATATAGCCAAGAACAACATTTCGTCTACCTTATCTAATTGCTCGAGAGGTTAAGCTACTTATGATGAGTTTATTTTCTAAAGATACCCAGTCCTTATATTTAGCTTCTCCACATTAGCGGCCTACTGCAATATAAAATGTCTCTCCTTGTAATATGTTGGAATCCAGAAGTTTACTGCACCCATCTTAGCTTAGGTCAATAATAAATGACTGAACAAGCTTGGTGGTAAGGCTACCACCCTCCTGCTTGAGTCAGCCGCCGGTTTGGGGTTGAGATTATTTCTTGGCCATTTACGCATCAGCGTTCCTAATGTCAATGGGCGACAGTGACCACTTATTGTCAGGTGGCTCGTCTGCTCGTTTGTCGGTTATTAACATAAAAGAGCTACAAAACTTCAAGTGCAGTCGCCAGTTGGATGGATGATCGACGATGACATAACTATACGAGTACTGGATCATTTTGGAGTGCTTTCGTATTTCAGTGGCCTTGTAATCAGATAGCTGGTGGTAATCTAAGTACTTTCAACACTTTTGTTTAGCATTAAACCTACTGCTAAATCACACTGGAGCAACACGTGAGAAAACCGCGGTTTGCAGTGGGCTGTTGAAATCAAATAAAACCATCATTACGCGGAACTCGATGACAAATCAAATGTATATGTGGGGTCAGTAAAAAAGACACGTAAATTTATTTTATTGCTTGTATAATGATAATATTTGAGTCTGGTATTTTATTTGTTACCATCTAAGGCCATGTGCACGCTAAGCGGTCGCTGGGGTAGTCGATAACATAACCAAAAACCTTTACCTAGTTTACCTAATTTTTGTATCAATGCCAACAGTACGATAGCTTAGAGATATAGATTTCTGCAAGATAAATGCAATTTGTCGATTTAATCTTCAACAAACTCGCCGATTAATAAAATGGTCAGTGAAAAAGCTCAGGAATTCTCTGGTTGTGCAACCAATACACGTAATAAAGTTTCACGGTTGACTCTTGAATGAGGGTGATAGCTAGTCAGATGGGTACAAAACCACCCACCATCATGCACTAACAAAGTCAGAATAATATGAACGGTACAAAGCCCAGCATCTTCCAATAGAGCAGACCGGGCGCCATGACCGCGACCGCTGTTCAGCAGGATCACTACGAACTGGGGAACTTGACTTGGGATGATGGCCGGATGAAGCCCCTTACAAAACAAAATTTTCATATCACTATAAATTTATTACATATTACCATAATTTCATTGTATCTAACAAAATCTAAAATAATCTATAATTGTAAGTGCGTTTAACACGCACGTTTTCACAGCGAAGTGTACCGCTCCGTAAGACATTGGGTCCGTAATGAATGGTTTTAAACAGACCGGATAATGGCTTTGGAGAAGGTCACATGTCAAGGTCAAGGTTTGGGTGGAAATGTAATGTGCTGTTTTCGCTATATATATATATATATATATATATGCTATGTTTGTTGCGTTACACGAAGATTAATTATTTTGTTTGATAAAAAAATACATAAAAAATGTCTTAACCACATTTTTTGAATCCGGATGTAAGTTGATTACGCTTGTCAACTTTGTTTGGGGTGGATTAAGAATGAGATGCATTCATTACATCCTTAATCGCCTTAATTAACATTTGAAAATACTCTCAGGTAGTCAGACCTTCACGATTATATTTCTTAACATTTTTTTTTATATTCATATCCGGTGAACAAGCAAACGGTCACGCGATTGTAAGCACACGTTGCCGGTTAAGTAAGTTGTGATTCCTGATCCTGATCCCTGACTGGGCCTCTAACAATATACACGAATACCTTATAAGCAGACAGGTACAGAACCTTATGTATGTGTACCATCGAGGTTACCATGAGTAACGATAAATAGTAAAAAATCAAATAATCGATCTATTTACTTACTCTACTGCTTAATAAAGAAGTCTTGGTTCAATATACCGTGATTTATAAATCACATGATAACATGCATCTTGTATGCCTCTTGAAGGCTCCGTTAAATAAGGCCCCATTGTGTTGTAACATGGCCTGTTGTGTATTACAAGAAATCATGTCGATTTTTCATACAGAGCTTGACCCTACGACCTACCTGGATGGAGCTTGTCATTGCCCAAACAACCAACTTGTTCTACCTAAAATAATTAGCTAAAAAAGATGACATCGCTGCCTTGGATATATTTAAAAACATGATTAGTAAAGATTTCAAACTCAACTAGTTTGCATGAACTGCATTGGTAAATTTGTGATATTATTGAAAAAAAATTACAATCCAATGACAAACAACCCTGATCATCATAAAATAACGCCTTGTGTGCTACAGGAAACTAGTTTCCCTCCAAATATAAGGAACTTTCACATGGAAATGTACCCACATTTACAACAGCATTACACGAGGTGTATTTAATGAAAGGGAAAATTATTATTTTCAGTTTAACCAGCGAAAGTGAGACAAGATCATAACATTATTGAGTTAACGTAATTGTTATGTCTTCATTCTTTCTGATGATGATATATTTATAATTGGATACTTATGTCGAAAGAAATCATACGGGTAATAAAACAAACATCTATTAGCGAAGTTTATTGATTAAACAAGGTTCAAAAGACGCGACATATCAATTGCAGTCTAAAGATATAAAATCTGTAAGCAGTCAGATTAGGTTAGATGAAGACTTATATTAAATAATAAATACTAGGCTCGTTACTAAACTCGGTCGATTGCCGCAAGCTACAGGGCTAAAAGCGGCTTGATCAACAATGTTTCTAATAATACCAAACCACAAGCGGTTAATGTTAGTATAAACAACCTTGCCGATCAGAGTTTTGATAATGTAACCGAACTCATTTGATGGCGTTATGGTGTTCAGGCTAATGAGGGGTGTAATGGAGCTCTTGCGCCCATCGTTATAGGTCGAGAGAACAAAACGTCGCTCGCGGTGACGCGTGCGCTACATCGCGCGTACTGTAAACTGGCTATTTTAGTCCTGACGTCTCTGTTTTGGTACCGGATGCAAGCCGTCATAGGATAACCGGTATCGCTTGTGAATATCGGCAGCTGTGGGTTTTCCATGACATTTACTATCAAATACTTTGGATATTATTTGACTAGCTGTATATCCAAGATGTACTAGATGGCAAAGAGTCTCATTCTGAATTTTGCTGGATTATAACGAGTACAGAGCTAATTTATTGCACTGTTTTTCTTTTCCTTACATTAATAAAAAATATATATAGGTGAATAAAGTTAGTAGTTAATTTATATTAATGTCAAGCTAGTTTAAGAGTAGATTTACATAACTAATTAAAAATGAATACATATCTAATTTATAAAATAATCTATCAAAACGCTATACAAATATTTAATTACAAGTTACAATTTCAATTTCGATAGTTTAGTTATTTCAATTTTCAGTTAATTTCTACGTCATATTCTAAATTACTTATTGTGTATTTTGCTAATATCCTTGGTAACAAAATATTATTTTAATGTATAAACATTTTGCTTTTAGGGAATTCCGCGTAATATATGATTTTTACATAGTGAAACCACGTAGGCTGCCATCCGACACATACCGAAAGATTTTTGTGCTCTCTTGTGAACGCAACGCACTACTCCTGCGGAAAGCCTACTGGTATTCTCGGGGGCTCTACATGTCTCCTCGCTGGGTTCGTTGGTCGCTCGGTAGAATTGTAATGATAGATAGTTTTTGGGAGTGAATAAGTATAAAAATGTATCTCACACCCCCGCACTAGGATTCCCTGTGTTGCAGCAGGCATGGACAAACACAAATATGACATCACAAACATCCATGATCCGAGAACAAACATTTATCTGTCACACAAATGTCTACCCCGGCCGGGAATCAAACCCAGGACCCCTCGCTCGGCAGGCAGAGTCACTACCAACTGGTCGTTAAATGTAAGCTGTTAGTTAATTCGGAATTTATAAACTGTACGGGAATACGATGCAGCAGTGCAATACAAACTATATCTTATGCGATATCTATCCGACTACAAGGTAGGCTTATATTTTCATCAATAAACATATTTTAATTTGCTATTTGAAATATACTCCAAGTATACAGTATTATCTAAGATAACCAACACTTCAAAATTGGATTACAAATACGTTTCTATTTGTAGAGGTTTATTGAAACTACTCAGACTAATAATCGAAAAATCGCAGAGTCGCAAGACATTAAGAACAACGAACGCCCAGTGTTACAACATTATAACACAATATAGATCATCAGTTCGCTCACGTACAAGTATTGCCTTAGTTTAACTCAACAACACATTCTCACAGACAAATCATCAATCTTCTTAAATACCTAATATGAAATTATAAATTAGTGGTGTCTATACATTTAATGTAATTGAAAAATAGATTCATAGTTTAATGGCGTCATCTCTTAAGTGAGTTATATTTTTTATTGTCTATTTGCGTGTTATCAAGGAAAATTAAACCTCATATAACCAAGTTGCCATAGATAGATAAAAGTGATCATATTATGTGTATAATATTATAATTGCTATCCATACTAATAGTAATAATAAACCGGGCCGAATGGATAATATGACGAATAACTAAATCTTCACGTTATTTCATTTTTTCCTTCAAATTTTTGTCTGTCTGCCTACAATGTTTACGTAAAACTCCAAAACAGTTAAGTTGAAACTAGTTATGTTTATAACAAATATAATGGATTCATATACAGGTTACTTTGTATCCCGGGAAATGGATGTGATCCCGCGTTGGTTAGTTTATAAGTTCTAAGTTAATAGTTCAATATTTCATATTTAATTTATTAAATAAGTGATTAACTTGTTTAAAGAGTTCTGATAATAGAAACTTGAAAATCTTGAATCATGAAATGGGGTAAATAAATATGAAGTGCCTGACCAAATTAAAAGCAATATATTACTAATGTGAATTAAGTTTTGTTATAGAGACACGATTAGAATTGTGATCACACGCAATACTTGAAAATACGTAAACAGTCATGGCTTAAATTAGTTAATGGCATGAATCCATTTAGTTGATATATTGACTAAGACATTCATTAATGGTTAATGAGTTACAAACATAATACGAGTAATTGATATATAGGTGGTAGAACCGTCAAAGGTTACTAATTCGTAGTTATTAGGTAAGACGACCATTAAATAATTAGTTACTTGATCATTATCTCATTAAAAGTATTCTGTAATTGAAAACCGTGTTTACACACTAATTCAATGTTGCTAAGTACCTAACGTTACCCGCGGTAACCCAAATTTGGTTTATACCCATTAGAAACCTGTTGCGACCTGTGAAAAATATTTAAAATAGAAGATATAAATGTTAATTAGTCATTAATAAAAAAAAACTAAAATTAGTAACATTGGGAGTATGAGCTATGCGCTCATAATTCGGAATTGCCGTTGGCTAGACATAATAAGTCTCAAACATAAGTCAATACTAGCGAGTGACCGTGAATGAATGTTCTTTATACAGTATATGTTAATTAGGTATGTGTTAATCTGGTGCGTTGGCTATATCAGACCTTAGCGGTGTCTTCAAACAAATCCTCGATAAAGCAACGAGCGCACTTGTTAGCCTTTCAATAGTTTTTACTCGCATCTTAAATTAAAAATATCAATGCCATCACGTAAGTAGACGAATAAATTGATTCGTGAGCCGTATTATTCACTAGGTGTTATTTATCAGGCATTTAATAAATTATGTTCGGTCTTTGGGATTAGTATTCCTGGTTCTTTAAATTAGAATCGTATATACATATGTTTATTGCAATAGGTAGTAACAGAAAAATAGTAAAATTTATGTTCCCTATGTCCGTGCACTGCATTTTTTTTTTTTTAATTTTCTATTCGGCAGGAAGAGATATTGCATCGCCTGAAACAAAATAGAAAACTATCGTAGGCTAATATAAATAACAAAAATGCCAAGTGTCATACAAATTGATTCAATGGTTCCGTCGTAATACGTGCAAAGACAAATAGTTACCCAAAATTTTGGCCTCTTTATGAGGTTGCACGAAGTTTAAGGACTGACTCAATATCTGACTCAACTTGAAATGACTGAACAGTCAAAAACAGAAATTAGTGCGTTGAACATCTCATCCTCCACCACCACTTACCATTAGGTGGGATTGTTGTCAGGCGTTAACTTATATAATTGGAAGAAAACATTCTTAACTTATTTTTTATGATATTTAGTTCTCCGCTTATTAGTAATAATAATTATTATATGCTTTCCTAGGCAATACGGGATAAAATTACTGGTTAACTTAATGTCCAAGTACATATATATACACATTTAAAATAATTAAATGAATAGATACTTAGTGTATAAATACATCATTATCATTACAACCCATAAGTGATATGATATTATGTGGATTACATGGAGAACATGATATTAAGTGGTTACTGGTTAGTTTGTGTTAGGTTATTACCGTATTGGGGCGGCCTAGAATACTCCCCCCAATACCACGCTGGCAGAACAGAGTGTCGTGAGAGGCGACAGAAGCCAGCCTGCTTGGTGGTAGGGCTTTAATAATTAAGTCATTAATATTATTATTGGTGTTATTATCTTTCCGTGAAAACTGCCTGGCTAGCTACCACCCTCCTACTAGAGTTAGCCGCCAAACGACTCGTCGTGTTCCGGCTGGGGGCTTGAGAGCCAATACTTTCTTTTTTACCTGTCTCATTTCCTGGCCGACATCGCTTCAGTGATACCTTTGGTCTTGCTAATGTCCATGGGAAACGGTGACCACTTACCAGCAAGTGGCTCGTCTGCTCGTTTGTCGGCTATTACCATAAAAAAAGGTGAAAACGGTATCAAATTCAGTGCGTGGAGATGTCGTTTATGTCGTGTGTCATGATACCTACGAACGTAAAACGAAAATTAATCGCAATGTTAAAGCACCTTTTCGAAACGGTAGTAGAAGCAAAAAATGACAAGCATAAACGTATTTACAGAATACCTGAATTATTAAATTATTTAAAATTTCAATTTCAAGAAGGCGTAAAGTAATGTCGTTAATGTCTGTCACTATCAATGTTTCTCCCGACTACCGCTGTCTTGCCGTGACCATAATACTACCTATCTATTATAGTCTAAATGTTATTGAGAACTCTTACGCACTGCATGCAAGATTTCCTCATTTTTTCTTTCACCAAATGTTAATAAATTTTTAATACGTAACTGAAAAATTAGACGTGATAAATTCGAACCGGGGATCCTCAATCGTTCGATAATTAATCGCTACACTTATATGGACTGTAAAAGTGTGTAACTAATTAACTATCTAGGTGATCTCCGAAGCACATCACGGCCACAGTGACCTCAGACCTCTTTTTGCTCCACAACTGCACTTACTCGATTTCTTCACTGCATTTGCATCTAAAAACTAATTCGGGTTATACAGAAATTGAAGATGGATATTAATGCCGTAACGAGGATGGTTGGGTAACGAACTTTGATTGCTTCTGACAATATTAGGTCAAAGTGTACTCGTAACTTGGGGCACTAAAGCGTTTATGTTTATAAAGCATGTTTTAAATTTATAGACTGACGGTTGATTTTATCCATCTATCGCTACCGTTCTTTACAACATCATACTGTAGGAGCTGAAGTTGTTTTCGTGTTTGGATAAACAATGTTTGACATTCTCAGTCGTTTCAAAAATTGTTGTTTATCAAACATACATGTAAATTGTGACAAAGAAACTGTCAGGTATCGATAGTTAATTGATAGATAAGATATTGAAACTGGTTGTGGTTCAATTGCCATCGTCCAAGGTGGAATGAGTGCCAAGTTAGTGGTATTCAATATAACTATCCTTGCTTTAAATTCAATATATATTGAAACATTTAGTCCTAGTTATTATCATTACATTTAAATAATATACAGACACAGTATTGTCACTTGTCAGAGGCCGTCTGGAGTTTCAAAACGACATCATATTATTACTTATAATGAACTATGCCCTTTTATACCCACTAGAACAACACGGCACCGTGTCCAGTGGTGTCGTATGAAACAATCGATCATTTTAACATGTAAATAGATACCCACGTTCACTGTGTTGCTGCCATTTTTGATATTTTCTCTTTTAACTTTACAATACTATTAATAAGGCCAATTGCAGAGATCCTTTAGTAATAATAAGGCCAATTGCAGAGATATTCACCAAGAATCACAATATGTGGCATATTTATGATAATGCCTGGAACATCTGCGTTGCCACCACAATCGACGTATTGCCAAAAGAGGATTATTTACGATGCAAGTGTAACAGCTAAATACATTTTACAATTGATTGGAGTAGCCAGCTTAGATTATCCAACAAAAAACAGTTTCACTGTAAAAAGTCGCGCCAAGTACAGGCTCAATATTTATTGAAAATAAAACATGATTTTGATCCTTTACAAAAAATAACGAAATCCAGAAAAAAAAAACCAAGTA
>DWPT01002777.1:0-15547 GCA_018251895.1 Agathymus mariae mariae | reverse complement strand
GTGAAAATTATGTTCAAAGATTCCATTACATACATACATATATACATACAACCCAAGCTAATATAAGCGTGTTAAAACATATGTTACTTCTTGGTAATGAAGATGTGCAGTAATTTTTCACATTGCAACATTGATTTCTATTAAGTTTATTTATTCGATTTTATCATGTTAATATTAAGAAAATTAAACCGCATTTTGAAATAAATTTCATTCTGCAACGGTTTCAGTTTCACTAAATAATTATATTTTTATAAATAGAATATCTTGAATTGTAATATTAACAATATTAACAAACATTACATTCATTATAAATTACTTGTATACTTAATATATTTTTTCACTCCTATTTATTGATCGATCCTAATGCTAAAAACTTAAAGAAAAAAAAAACTTTATCTCAACATCAACAAACAATTCGGGTCATCAATGACATGGCGATACAAACTTCATAAATGGCGTTCCATAAATGGCCATGCGTCAACGAAGTCGATCATCCGAGCGGACCATATCTGGCTAATGTAAATTGTTATCTTAACATCATCGTCGTGTACCAACACCAAACTTATCAACGGTTCAATCAAGTTTTACCTCTACTAGAACTATGTTCAGTACATTTTAGCTTGACGCCTCAACGACCGTTTTCACCTTTTGACGATGTGAGTCTATTATTTAGGCAGCGTACGTTAACTTAAACTCGCTAATCTGTTTATTAACAATGGCTCAATATTAGATCCATTCAATTATTACCATTCACACTCAATCGGCTTTCAACTTGTGATTGCGCGTTTGTTATATCTGTTTAAGAATTGATAGTTTTTACACGGCACTTATCATTCGTGGCATCAACGGTTAAAGATAGCGCAAAAAGTTCATTGGATGAACGTCTAGTGATACTCGTATTACAATATGTTTTGGATTCTACTGTAGGTATATCGTAGTTAATATAAAAAACGAATGTATGTCTCGATTATGATTCTATTCTTTGAAATCCAATGATAAATACCCATAAATACTATTTCAATTGACATTCACATCTTATATCTATTCTATGCATGGTAAAACGGCAATCGATGTGTCTTAGGATTTGGTCGTTAAGCTTCGAACTGCCTTTAAAATACAGTTTTCACTGAACCAGATCAAGTACATTACACGCCTCCTCAATTTTTGGATACACTTAATAGTTGGACACGTAAAGCTGTACCATTGCCAATCGGGTTCCTAACGTATTTAAAGTCTCGACAGTAGATTAGCATTTTCGAATATGATTTCGTAGAATCGAAATATTTAAAGCTCCCAAGTTGGGCTTTATCGAGTAGGTACAGTTTTATGACAGCGGCATATTACCTTCTTATTATATGCAAATAACATTATCTGTATGTTCCTATACAACTTGTACGGCGACAACAAGTCAACATCTTAAACGATGAGTATAATCCGTGATGCGCGATGCGTGACATCATAAGCAGCTGGCAATCGGGCATCATGCAGGAACAGCTTAATATCACCTGACCTTCGTCAATGAATTGTAGGCAGATTCATTTGTTTAGTTATAATACGCGTAAAAACACCTCGATCAATAGAACACGCATCTTTGTAACAAAGCTTTCCTTGTGTTTAAAACCTGTTCTTGTGATCAGCGAAAGTATAGAAGGAATTTACTTAACATTTTAAACTGCTCTTTCAACGATTGGTGTATGCGTTGTAGCTATTTATATTTTAATTAAATTCCAAGGATGAACTGACCACAAATATATACCAAAAGTACAGTATTTATATAGTAGATTCCCTGTAGGGTTTATTAGAACCTTTTATCAAAATATTATGGCGGAGACGACACTCTAAATTAGCAGAATTCAGTAAATTTTGACTAAACTTTGGGAATAATTACCACTATACGTTTTTATATTTTTCTTTTATTTCTCAGTAACCCAATCTGAACAAGAGCGTTCCTGTATCGCCCTTCTGCGGCTGCAGCGCCGCTGTGGTCAGTTTCTATGGGTGCATGCTGTTCTGCAGCTCAAGGACAACCTGGAGAATTCGCAGCGGCCTGTCATAGTGTGTACTAATCAAGTGTTAAGGTGAGCGCCTAGCTTTTAATGTTTAAGTATTAATATAATATTATAGTACATAAATTACCTAATGTATCCTGGACTACCTTCGCACTGCCGTGTGTATCAACACGACAATAGTCGTAACACAAGCAAGCACACAACAACAAACAGATGCGGTATACATACAGCAGTGGTAAAGAATCTTTTATCGTCTGAGTCGGAATCACCACACCCTTGAAGTTCCTTCCAATAATATTTATGTATGTATTTTAATTCCCAAAGCGTTATAAACAGCAATGAATTGTTCCAATATAATGATAATTATGACTCATAATTATTCCAGTTCTAGGATCGGGTTTATTCCAACAATTAGTAAATTAACAATTAACAACAAGTCCGTAGCTAACGCCCACTAAGGGCAGATTTACAGACGGCATTACCCCATGATTAACCTTACATTGAGTTAGCGAAAAACTCATATTCCTCGTAATATTTTTCTTTTCCAAAGCAACTGATAATTCATTTATAAAACGAACGATACAAAATATATTTAAGGTACGTCAGACTAACTTTGAAACCACGAGGTTATCGCTGTGTAGGAGCGAAGTGTTCTATATGATATTTTGGTGCAATTCGTGTGAATTAGAAATAATGTGTCGCATAAATTTTACAATTCTGAACTAGTAAACTGACATGATCGTAAAATTTTATTTGAATTGTGAAATAAATTCTGGTTTCGATCGCAAGATAATCACAGATGTACGACATAATCGCAATGGAATTCTTTGATAGTTAAGACGTAAACAATTTTGTTCATAATTTTTACGTGGTTACATTACATCATGGTTATAATAATTGACATCGTAAAAGCATGTAAGCACAAGTTAATGCGGTATTTATCTTCAACCGGCCGGTGCCTTCAAGAGACTATTATGGTTATGGCTTTAATAACGCTGGCATGCTATGGCAAATAGCAATAATAATAATAATTCATAATAATTATGAATTAACTTGTTACTAAAGTGTATTTATATACGCGAAGATGCGTGTATTGCCTAATAAATTATTTGTTTATAAATCTTAAAATTACTGTTTATGTCGGAGTACTTACTTAGTTTTTGTAAAATATTAATAAAGAATGCTTTTTTTTATGTTACTTTTAGTTCTACCACTGAGCTATAATGATAATTACGATAGATTCGATTAGATTAGCTTGAAAAGTTGGGGGAAGCCTATATCGTTTGATCGATCTCGAATTTGACATCAATTTTAATTAACGGTGTGCGAGATATACAAATGAGTAATAATTAATATATGACTATCATTTTAAATAATAAAACAAAGTGAAATTATATTCGAAGTTTCATTTTACGAGCGCTTCTAAAGTCAAGCCGCACCATTTTAACACACCACTTCTAAAGTCGAGCCACCGCAGCGTTTTAATTTAAGTAATTTCGGAAGAAGAAACAACAAGAAAATGTCGAGGGAAACACACTCACAGTTAAAGAGAGCACATGTTTCAAGTTATGGTAATACATTCTAGCTTAAAAAGTGCTGTCTTAATTATAGCCATCCAGTTTATAGTAACCTTTTATCATAAGAATGTTTGTAACATGAGCTTTAATTTAGAATAGCTAGATATATTAGTTCTGTTAATTTTATCCACCCATTGGTTACCACTTAACATCAATTGCTTATCAATAAAAAAATCAATTCCTGACCGAAACCCTTGCCTGTACACATACATGTAAAGAAAAGTTCTCGTTTTACTTTGAGCCAAACTAATAATTCTTTGTGCTAGTATTATGTGGCGTAAAAAATAGAGTCCTAAATGGCGGTTGTGCGAGCAACTAATTGGCTTTAAAGCTGCTCTATTAAGCCGGCCGATAATTCCGCCCGACCTGTGCTCGGCCGACTTTGAAAAATGGCTGCCATAACTTAACGCGGTCACTTACAGACTTCCCTATTGAGATATCAATACTAGATGACGTCCAACGACGTACACCTCGCGTAAACACAGACCCTTACCACGATACGGACTCACTCTAAAACGTCGAGTGTAAACCGTGTAAATCGTTTCGTTTGCTTCCCTACGCATCGGTATTTACGAACGCAAAACGGCGTCGCGGTTTCGTGGTGAAGGTTAACGGAGAATAAATATTGTAAGGGGGTGATTTATTGAGTCTGAGCGCGGCTCGCAAGCCGATCGGCCGGCCGATGTTACTATCGGGATGGTTTGAAATATGCCTGCAGAGGGCTATTGTTGTGATGTGAGAAACGGTGTTTAACAAGCGCGGCGGTTGATCGATGGTGCCGGTCCGCAGTCGTTACTCCCAACTATATTTTATAGCACGAAAATACATGAAAACCCGCTAATTTTCGAACGCTTCAACATAGTTTCTGTTGCGTGAATTTTATCCCGGCTCAATTTTGTTCCTCATAAACCGTTGAGATGTGATTAATTTTAGAACTCAGAGTTTATTATGCACTAGGTATCAGTAACCTTAAATATGACGAATTAGGGTAGAATGTAATGACAAATATATATAAATGGAGCATGTACTTATGCATACACTCTCGATTTAAAATTTCCTATTTAATTATTGACACACATTTTATTAATATCACACACAGAAATGAAACGTCAGAGATAAATAAAACGCGCCAATAAATATTTATTGTAACTGACACACAAACTTTATATCATGAGGCTCGCTATCAACTGAATCATTACCTATTCAAATTCGACTCGTATACATATGTATATAGTTTTATACATGTATTGTATTTTGTATAATCATATTTTTAACCGTCTTGGAGTTCTTCATTGTTGACCGTCATAGTGCGTCCATGTTCGTGAATGCATAAAAAACTCATAGATTTTAATAAAATGGTTGCACAGTAGTTCAAATGTCATTTATTACTAAACATAGATCTAACAAAAATCGAAGAGATATTGGCTCAATTTGACGGTAAAGAATGCATCTAAATGAAACCGTTTATATGTAGTCTAAATAAATAAAAAGAATTTACTTAAACCTTAATTGAAATACTCCTGTAGTTGAATTTAATGCATTATAATAAGCAGAGATATACAGATAGTGCCGTACGTTAATAAGCCTTAGTTTAGACAATGACAGAAGAGCAAGATAACCATTCCTATACAGCAGTATCAAAGCTTGCCTACACCAATATATCACCCCATTAACAAAGCTAACATTTATTATTCAAATGAAGCAAGTCACGTCCAGCCGTCAGAGGTATTATTCAGCGGATAATTCTGTAACAACCTCATTATGCTCTTACAGTGACTAAGGACTGGGCAAATTAATCGGCAAGTAGGCGCTAGAGATAGTAAATCTAAATTAATATTGCAGTGGGTACTGCTGACCTGAACAATCAGAGAAGACAAAGGACGTATACCACTTATCTCTTAAACATAAATACACTGAGTATATGTATAGGTTAGGTTTAGTTATGTATTATGTCAACTTACAGTTTAATAATATGCCCAGTCGATTCAGCGCCATCTCGTCTTCGTTTATATTAACTAATTTGTTTTTAGAAAAATATATAATCAATGTTAGTGTTAAAATTACTAGTAAAAACTACATGACTGCTCATGATTCCGTCAGACACTATAATGTCATCATTATACCCAGAGATAATAATAATTTCGTGATAAAGTATTATAATGATGTTGAACTGCATACACTGCTTCGAGAATCTACATGATAATTCTGTAATCTCACCGATCAAGACTCATAACTGATCCGGCGGTGAGATTATCATGATAATAATTATTATGAGTTACTTCGTTATAGTCCTACTTGGTTTATCCATTGTGAATACTAATTATGATGATAAATTTTACCAATATTAATACTTAGATTTGCCATGACACTTACTATTGTAATAGTTGTTAGAATCTTAATCAGAATCTTACCAATGTTATTACTAAAGGTTAATTATAAAGCGAGGAAAATAGATTTAAATTTTCCAATTAAGACTAACTTAAATTTTAGAATTACGTACACGTTAAAATTTAAGCGTTGTGGACCAGTCCGTAATCTATTTTTAATAAATGAAGCGAACTAGATGTGATTAGAAATAAAATACTGCAGTTCCCAGTGATCTAATGACTTTAAATTCCAATAACTTTTCTTCGACCTGAACTCGTTTAACAAGATATGTTTACCTACCCTACTTAATAAGTGGACTTTATCGGGCTCAGTTAAATGTTTCAATCATATGATATACTAGTCTTGACAATTATACTAGTAGTGTTAAGCGTA
The DNA here is from genome assembly GCA_018251895.1 of Agathymus mariae mariae. Taxonomy (NCBI): domain Eukaryota; kingdom Metazoa; phylum Arthropoda; class Insecta; order Lepidoptera; family Hesperiidae; genus Agathymus; species Agathymus mariae. The sequence goes on along the minus strand of DWPT01002777.1, from coordinate 9,201 downwards.
TGTTACATACTATGGGCGGAGGAGAATATTAAGATATAATCATAACACTTAGCATATACAACATATGTGTCTAGTATAAAGTCATATACATACTTAGTTGAAAAGAATAATAAATAATGAGAAATACCAAACAATATATCTACGTAAGTGATATATACGTTTAATAGTAATCTGTACTAGTTGAAGAACAAAAGTTTTATTTAGAAACTATTTATAAGAGATACGTATATTTGATATTCCTCGCCCAACTCCTGTGACCAAAGTAAAAAAAAAAAAAATACAAAAGAAACTTATTGTTTTGTGTCTATTTAATAACGTACTTTTTAGACCGAAAAATATGTTTGTATTTATCGTCATTTACAGAATTTCTTCGCGAAGATTTTATAACTAAGTTATATTCTATTACATGCATATCTATACCTGCCAAATGTTACATTAAATTTTGAATACCAACAAGTTTATTTTTTACGCTTATATTAAAAACAGAACTTATAGGCTGAAAAATGATAATGTCATTGAAGTTTTCTGTTTTAAGGACTCAAAGAATTAATAATGGTAATAACTTACAATTTGTCGTAAATTTAAAAAGTATAACTTTTATGACTTGAGCCAGCTTTTTAAATCCACACTCATATATCTAGCGTGCTCGGCGCGGTTGCATTGTTTAGGCAATTGCGTCATTTGTCACGTTTCTGCGCCGACGTTGGGCAACCGACTCATGTACCTTCGTGGTTTCCACTGACAAATGCTTGCGCTTTTAATAATGAGCCCAACTTACGTGAATACCGTAGGTACTTGTTTTGTGTTCTATTATTTCTCGGTGACAATTTAGCAGTTTATAAAGATTAGCGTTACCCTTTTTATTCCTTATATAGATACCTTGAACACACATAATTTGTGAAATCCTTGACAAACTAGAGCAATTGACATTATTTCCAAATTAACGATCGATTAACTTTGTTAATAGTATTTTATTACATATTTTTTGCCTTGATTAGACAACATCACATTTACTAATATTTTATGTAGCCTATTATCATACCAATTTTCATTGAGATCGGTCACGCCGTTTCTGAGTTATAACAGGACATACTGAGGAGCTGAATAGATCTTTATAGATATAGCTTAGTTCTACTATCTTCCATCTTTTCAATAATAAAGAAATAAAAATAAAATTATAAATAAATATACAGTATCATTTTCTTCAAATTTTACTGGAATTCCCCATTATGCTGTCAATCCAGTTGACCATACCTTGGCATATTTTATATGGAATATGACACTAACTTAGGTATAATAGTGATAGTTATGGTCCCTTTCAAATATCAGCAGATAATGAATCAAGCAAGATACTTTTTTCATAGCACATGCTGACACGTTGAAATCGCTGTGTACATAAGTATAAAGTTAAACAATTTGTGGACACGTGCACAACAACATTATATTAAGCGGTTGAACGACAACAAATTGTCAGCGTGTCCCCGCCTACGTCATGTCCGAGAGATTTATGCGCTCTGACGACGCGGACGCGCAAATTGGCGGGAACTGAGATGTTTTGTCACCGCGTAAGCTAGGTTAAGTTATGTATAACGAAACTGACATGCTTAAGACAAAAGTTAAAGAGACGGTAGGTACAAAGCATACCTACGAATACAGTATTCTGTACCTGCTGGTTGTTTGGCGAATTTGCTGTAGTAAAGTTTAGTCATACAACTCTTGCGTTTATCAGTACTACATATGTACATACTCTGAGCAAAATTGAGGTCTATGCCTGTCGTGTGGTCAAAATATGATGAATCATTTCCATAAAATAACAATGTTTTACCTTAATTTATGTGAAAATTCTGAACTGTAGTAGATAATTCAAAATCACTACTTCTAGTGCCATCGCTATACTTTCGATAAATTACCGCCACATATACCTACTACTACATGATAAATAGTTTTTCGTTTGTTTATGTAGTAAAAATCTAAATAACCAAACGGGCTATCTAATACAAGTGGTTACCACCGCCCATGAGACGATTAAGAAGGAAGCGAGGCACTTGCAGGAAGGAAGGGACCAGGCACAGCCTTGTCCCTTGCTGAATAGCATGCTCCCCACTGGTAGGAGAATTTGATTTCAACTCAATTATGAACAAAGTTCAGATGTACCCTTGTTCTTACCATGGATTAAAACCAAAAGAATCCATAGGTTTACAACTGTGATCGTAATTAAACGTTTGTATACAGAAATAAAATTTTATGCGACCATTATGTGATTCAACTGCTTTGTTCAATTGGTTGTATAAATGTGAATATTTTTCTAATGCGCCTGAAACAGCATCCACATGTGTATCCCAATTTTTGCTTCAGACTCAATCCGAACATTTTTGTGAATAAATTTTGGGAATAATATGAGGGATAATAATTGTTCATTAAGTAATGAGATGTTTGTTGCATGCTGATATAATAAACATTTAAATATTTATAGGTAATAGGCATCCAGGTCTGTCCAGATTCAGGCGTGGGGCACTACCTATAAAAAAAAAAAAATAAGATTTTACCGCTAAACCTTTTATAGTAACAATTCGTTTTAATATGATAGCTTATAAAGCTTCGTGTTTAAATCAAAGCACGTAAGATATGTTCCAAAGTCACGTATTCATTGGAAATGTCATGTTAGAAATTCGCTATCACATTTTTAATGCCTAATTTTATGTTTACAATATCAAGAAACCCATAAGTACATTTTCTTAACAGCTAATATCTAGGTGTAAATAGTCTCATCTCAAAAGCCATAACCAGTATGGATTAACCCATCATAATTGTTCTGCAAAGTGAACAAAATTGTAGGATACTCAAGTGGTGCAGTAAAGATACTCCGATTTATAATGTCATGACCCTGTTAGATACTTAGTAAAAATGGGAATTCAATCAAGTCCTCTCACTGTCCTAGCCACTTTCTTAAGTAAAAAGCTGCGAAGAAATATCGTCTAGCGAATAAAGTGTAGGTAGTAATTACGTAAGGTTGCATACACGAATTAGAAAATATGTCGTTAAACCTTTTAACTATACAATAGAGAGCTTCTGTCCGCTCGATGCGTAATGAAGCACGTTTAATTCGAAGGTCGAGCTCATTAATGGTGAGCGTGTAAACACGGGGAATTCGTTTATCCATTTGCCCTTTTGATTCTTAGCTTTTATCGATTTGTCGATGTCGAAGTACCAGTTCACACCGCGTGGCTGTATTTTAAACTTTCGTTCATCGTTCCTCAGAATACATACTTAAGCTCACTCACGTATTTATAACTATCATGATATGTGTAATTTATTAGCTTTTTCAACGTTTTGGAAATCCTTATTCGATCACTCTGATATGTAAGTCACACCCAATTTTCTCTGAATGCTAAACGGAAGAATTGGAAATTTAGTAAGTATACATATAGTTTGTTCTACAATGAGAAATGCACACCGTAAATAAACTAATCACAATTTTGGTGGTAAATTAGTAAATTAAAAAACTTGTGAATTACATCATTTCACATAATAAATCCAAACATGTTATTTATACATAAAACATACAATAGTTTCATGTTTTAGTGAAGGAGGGTATCATCCACTTCCCAATATCCACATGTATATTTGTTTTCTTCTTTGCTTATAGGAATTTTACAGTGAGAGTACCTAGAATACATAAATTCCTTATACAACATTACATTACATTACAACATTTTAAAAACATAGTTTTTTATGTTGTAATTAAAAATATAATATAGTTGAATGTAAGAAGTATACAAAAAAGAAAATTTCAAATTTCAATAATATTATAAACAAGTTCAGTAATTTTTAAAAGTAAGAATTAATTATATTCAAAGCATTTCAGTAATGGATTTGCAACAGGAAGTTTTAAATTATAGGCAAAATACATTAATGTATCATTATTCACATTAACTCCATGTCTGTTTCTGTCCTAAGCATTTCTCTGTACCTATGTGGGTCCAGGAGTAAGTCCAACTATTTGACATTTCCTGGCATCCACTATCTAAAGGTTGCCTACTCAAACCTCACCGAGTTCGCTAAAGGTTACGTTAGGACTTTTGTAGAAACCACGTACAAATTTAATACCACCTTCGAAGTGGTGTCACTAAGCATTATAGCCGATTGTTAGAAATCTCCCATTCTCCAATTTATATCCATATCCGATTACACAATGGGTTTATTTTCAGTTTCACTTATTCTTTATCCTTATTTAGAAGTAGATAATTTAACATCCTGCTATTTCATCATGATTCGTAGCAGTACACGGGAAAGTTTATGTAATAAACAACGAACACAAATTTATTTTGTACAATAATGGGATTCAATAGGTATTAATAGAAATAATAAAAAACACATTTGGTCCTTCTCATACGTAGTTAATGGAAATAGTAAATACATATTATGAGTAGATGCCTACAAATGTTTTTTATAAGTTTCAATTGTTAAACACAGTCGATGGATTCAAAAAGTCGATCAAGTTTCCAATTTTTACAACTTACCTATAGTTCACTGCCTTATCAAACCGTTTTAACAAACAAACATCAACTAAAAAGTACAAGAGTTAATTTGGTATTTATTTATATGAGAGATAAGATTAGCCAAAGCAAAGATAAAAGCTTGCGCTCGACCAGGTTTATTGGCTTTAAACCTATTAAAACTAACAATACAAATCTGAACTTAAACAATTATCCCAATCATAGATTACTATTAAGATAAGCCAACCACAAATGCGATATTACGTACACATAATCACATCGCAATGTCATCAATTGTAATCTTTCTTAAACATACACGTCGCGAGGCTGCGATGGTACTTAATATAAACATTAAACTTTAGTAGGTCCCATTCCTCGGCTCTACTAATGGCCAAAGCATGTAACAAAGTCGTACTGTGAAGTGCATTTCTTTCCTACAATAAAAACGTATGACTCTCTAAGTTATTGTCATTTCTATATTCCATTATCATAATCACAATTTCACATTAAAAGCGGAATGATGTATAGAAACAAGAAAACCTGACTAATTACAAACTGTCGGTAATAACTCCCTTAATGCGATTGTTTTAATTGGAGAGTGCAGTATCTTTATGCTAACGGCTCTCTGATTTTTTTTTTACTGGAAATGGGCATTTCATCGGTCGTCCATAAATCGGTCTTTGCTGAAACATCTGCATCATTCCGTTCCTATGTGTAATGTATGGATAAAAGTATATTTATTTATTTTCACTCCATATTATAAACCTACTTGCTAGATTATAAAGCGGATTTAATGCGTATTACATTTGTCGAAAACCGAAGATACTCCGGGCGCGTTATGTAACTATAACGCTTAGCGTATTAGCGTAGCGTTATTGACGTGTGCGACTTACTGGAGTTTCCGTAGTGGGTAACGCCAACGGTTCACAAAGGGCTATAGTGCTATGGGTCTTTGTGTAGCGCATTCTGTTATTTTAAGATTTATAAACATCTAACAGTCACAGGATCCATTCTTACCCCAAGGATGATTAGACAAGTCTTCTCTGTCAATCCATTACGTCACTGCTTTGAACCAAACTTGAACCTAGATGTAAAATTAACAGCTATTGTTTAGTAGGAACTTACCAATACTTCGTTGTTACCAGTGAACAAGAAGCAGTGGTGATGAAGGCAAATCCATGGCTTTACCACTATTATGCTGTACAATCCAAACTTCACTATGGGTTGGCTTACGAAGCGGCGACCCGAATGTATGGACCGCCACCGCCAGATATTCAGGTGTACCCACCAACCATGCAGTTTGCACCGACACCGTCTGTCTGCATCAACGGAAGCCAAGCCGTCATGATGCCGAATCCTGGTATTCAGCCCCACATACCACATGTTCCTGCTCATCTGACGCCGATTCATTATGCGTACGAAAGACCAGAGAATGGGCCTGTGGACTACTCAGTATCTCTACAAGAGAACAGGTATACTATGCACGGAAATTGCTTATTTGTCAGTCTAATAAATATTTACCGCCCTGATGCTTAATGGGCTAGTGATCGATAAATTAAAAACACTGGGCATATCGTACTTGGTTTGTTGAACACGTTAAGCAATCTGTCCCAATTGTTAACGTTTAATAATAGTCGTGGTTATAGAACTTCGGATATTCAAAATAGCAAGTAACCTCTTAACGAAGGTTTTCAATTAGTGTGTCCTACCCATTATGACATACGGTGCTAAAACGTGGACACTCACAGTAGGGTTAATCCACCAGTTCAAAGTCGTTCAGCGAGCTATGGAAAGAGCTATGCTTGGAGTTTCTCTAAAGAATAGACTTCGTAACAAGGTTATCCAATAGAGAACTAAGGTCACCGACATAGCTCAAATAATTAGCAGGCTGAAGTGGCAATGGGTTATCCATATCTGCCGTAGAACCAATAACCGCTGGGGTTAACGAGTTCTAGAGTGGAGACCGCGTCTTGGTAGGCGTAGTGTAGGACGCCCTCCGGCCAGGTGGGGTAACAATTTGCGGAAGGCTGCAGGTAAAAATTGAAGGCGGAAAGCCGAAGACAGGGCGCAATGGCGCTAATTAGGGGAGGCCTATGTCCAGCAGTGGACTGATATAGGCTGATGATGATGATGATGATGAAGTAACCTCTTCACCATTGCTCTATACCATGGAGTGTACTCTAAGGATCCTTGAATTAAGGCAGATAAAAAGCAATTAATGAGTACACCATATCCAACTATTATATATTGCACCATATCCTTCGTAAATTCTGTTTTTTGTGATTTTCTGTATGTTAATTTTAGATTCTCATTCCAGGTACACGAATGTACGAATTGAAGACTCAAGAGTTCAATCCAACGCCAAAAGGAAAGGAAAGCCAATCGACGAAAAACCAAATACTCCTGTTCCTATAATGTCCCCCCGTTTTACGTCGTCAGCTGTAAACTCTAGCGGAGATACTTTAGTTGCTATATCAACGAGTTCGATTGCCAGTCGTCGTCCAGGGTCTAAGAATTTTAATATAACTGAGACAGAAATGGTAGATCAGTGGAATCCTAGTCCAACGTGGTCTGAATCAGCGTTACAGAAAGTTCCAGACGTTTGCCACCAGGACTTGAGTCCTTACGTTACTACCACCCCACCAACCCCATCAGGCACGCCGTCCGCCTACACTCATAACTATAGTCATACTTTTGTTTTCGACTGGTCACCAGAGCAATATGTACCTCATACTAACAATAGATGTAGTACCGTAACCACAGAAAGTTCCTATCAGCAAAATTGGAATAGGAGTGAGCGGGCAACTTTCGCAAACACTGCGGAAAATTCTGTTGATGAAAACTGTAATCCTAATAGATTAAGCTTACCGATGAGGGTCAGTAGTCCACCGTCAGAATATAGCATTAATAATAGAGAAGGAGAGATTCTAAGAAGGCAAATGGGTGAGTTTACGAAATTAAACTGTTTTAAAAATAAATAAATAATTAAATCCTCTATAAAAATCAGTCTGATCATAGCGTAATAATAACCATTACCCACTTATCAGATAACATGTAACTACTAGATGTATGTAGATATTTTCACTCTTCGGAAAATTTTGGTATAAAACACCTGAAAATTTGTATCGATATAGTTCCACACTAAAACTATACACTTGGTCGCTGAGAAATACCTGTATTTTACCATTTACTTCAAATAAGCATATCTGCTCATGTCATTTCCATTGCAAGAATTGAATAACGCGTACCGAAGATCTATCCACACGTTGTTAATGAAGTTGGCTGTCAATAATGATGATAAAGTAAATGGTTTTAATGGCCAGAAGAGTCAAATTTAACTTTTAATTTATTGTTCCAGATCGACCGCATCCAGATTCACCAGGGGCCAAAAAGCCTGCATTATAACTGTAGTATAATTTTCTACACTAGGTACCTATTAATAGTTAATTATTTTGTTACCCCCGTATTTAAATAGAATTTATATATGTCGTAGAGAAAAGCTCTGGAACTCTCCTGTGATCTTTGTGTTTATAAGATTTTTGTAAAGTAGATATATATTGTATAATTTCTGCAAATAATTGTACAAATTACTTTTTCGAACTATTTAATAATGTATTTTATTATGATCACATACAATGTGATCTTTAGTTTAATGAATGTATGTAAGGGGATTTTTTCCACTACAGCAACAATATTATTAGGCCTTAAAGATTGTTACAAAATAGTTAATATTATTTTTCTATAGTAATTTTACACCGACCAATAAATTCTTGCTTTTGTACTACCAAAAGCCTACCTATCAACTGTGATAGGCAATGAATTAAATATAACTGTTATTGACGGAAAAATCAATAAATTAACTTATACTGCTTATATTGGGTAACCCAATTAAACAGTATCTTTTGAAATGTTGTACTAATTGAAAACAAATCTGGATCCATATCTATGCATCCAAAACTGTCGTAGTGGAATAAAGCACAGTTAATACACAAACCAACACAATTGTAGGTAAATTTAATAGGTATTGTTATTATTATGTACTACAGCTAGTTGCCCGTGCATTGGAACTTTCAATCTATCTTTTTCTGTCTTGTAAAGCAGGTAAAACAATTATTTTATTGTAACGTATAAAAATGAAACTCGTGAAATTTGTGTTTAATACTAAACTTGATTTTACAAACACACATTCATAGATACAATTTTTTATATGAAAAATAAGTGATAATTAAATAATAAATTTTAAAATATTGTCTTGACTTTACAAATTTTATAAAAATGTGTTTATGATCTAATTCATCGCTTATGTTGTCGCAAGTCAGTTTTCAGTTTATTGATTGATCAAAAAGTTGTAAAAATATTCAAACGTTCTCACATACATACATAAACGCACAGGTAATCTAATGAACGCGCATGCAAACACACATGGAAAGGCTTGTCTGTAAAATAGCTTTAAGTTCAGGACATCTCTAAAAATATCAGTTTTCATAAGCAATGAAATAGAAGCAATTTCCAGATTTTTAAATAAGCGATATAAAAAATAATTATAATTTCAACCCTTATAATTTCACGTGCGATTTTATTCGAATCATCAAAAAATTATTAAAAATTTCTACTTTGGACCTTTTACCCTTCAGTATTTGTACGGGCAAATTGGAAAATTAAAACTTTTATAAACTGCGTCATGTGTGTATCAAACGAAAGGGCT